>JAOPHQ010003534.1:0-46878 GCA_030340625.1 Merluccius polli | reverse complement strand
CTCTGACGCTTCTCAGCAGTGCTCACGCCCCTCCGAGTTAAAAGTTAAAAACAGCCTCCTAAAGCTAGATAACAGGCACCCACGCGTTGACACATTAATCCGGTCTATCACAGGAGCACGAGTGCAACTCAGCCAAAGGGAAAAAATGATCGGTTTCCTTAAAGGAATTAGTTGCGCAATGTCAGAAGACTTCTGTGTTTTATTAATACATCCATGAAATATTTATTTTTGCTTCCCGGACGTCGGGTGTTTAGAGAAGTAGACAACTTAGCCCGCCGTGACTAAAAGTTTAAGTGTTGAAGTGGTTGCCTACAGCTGTAGCGATGGTAGCGAACCATCAAGGCAATGATCAGGGGAGAAAGGCTGGTACACACCGAGCATCTCTGATGTCCTTTCTCTCTCTCTCGCCTCTCACTCCTCTCTCTCTGTCTCTCTCTCTCTCCTGTCTCTCACTCTTTTCTCTCTTCTCTCTCTATCCTCTGTCCTTCTCTCTCTTTCTCTCTCTCTCACTCTCCTCTCTCTTCTGTCCCCCTCTCACTCTCACTCTCTCTCTTTCAATTCAATTCGAATAAAAGCTTTATTGGCATGGAAAACAAACATTTACTTTACCAAATCAGTTACCAAATCATGGCATGGCAGACGACCAATCATGTTGCTGGGAGTGGGGATCTGTAGCTGGCCAGTTAAATGGGGAATGGATCTCTACCTGGAGAACAACCTGACCGGCGGGAGACACAACAAAAGTGTTGATATTGGCTGACCATGAATCTCGGATCCAGAAGAGGACTGATAACTCAAACGATAGAGCATTGTCTTCCCATTGTTGTATCCCTCCTTGGCCAACAGCAAACACAAACTTGGCCAGCAGCACTGGTAAACACAACTTCTACCCATAGCCAGTGGGAAGACAAGCTTGAAGCATATCTCCGTATACGAACAGGAAACACTGTGTAACTCCGCCCCTCTCACTTTCTGGTTTCCGGCCCAGGCGCGTGTACAGTTTCCCCCCAGAAGTTCGCTATAGCATAGTCGAACTTCTAGATCCGAGATTACTCTCTCTGCATTTCAAGTCTATGTCTCTCTCTGTCTTTAAGTGTGTGTCTATCACACACACAAAAGACACACAAAAAATGTGTGTCTTTTGCGTGACAGCTCCTCCAGCGATGCCATGCATGGATGGCGACGTGGTTTTAAGATGGCTGAGGTTCACACCACTCACAAACACAATCCCCCTGAGAGGTTGCTCGCTTTATGGACATTTAATTTCACTTTCCAGCATCCTGACAAGATTTTTGTACTCTGTACTGTATTTTTTGATTTTTTATTTGGCTGGTGGGGGGGGGGGCACTGAACTCTGGGTGCAAAAATATAAATTAATCTCTCTTTTTTTTGGGGCCAGAGCAGAACTCGATGATGTCACCTTGTTTCTGCATTGATTTCTGCATCTGCGAGATGATTGGATGAAGTCCTAATACGAAAGTGTGGGCTGTAAAAGATTTTTATAGCCGAAATAAAATAAGCCCAGAGCCAATTTTGTCCTTTTTTTCTTTTGTCTTTAGCGGCCATCTTTGCCTTGTATTGACGTATTTGTTGAAATGCAAACTGTGAGAAAGTGCCATTCCGAATCAATGATGAAGAAGATAGGCATCTCTGATCCAGAGATATCTGCCTATTACATTTACATATTTTACTAAAATGTTCTATGTTAATCACTGTGGAGTGTGTGAGTGTGTGTTGTTGATAGCTGGTTTACAGCCTCACCTGGCCCGGGTCAGACTGCACACCTGTGGTGCATGAGCAATCATGGCACCCAGGATAAACCAGCTATCAACACACACCTCAGGAGAGAGACACTGTCATGGCAGCACATTACATCTGCACGTTGATCTACTGATAATGTCACACAATTTTCACTGCAAGCTGTTCCCTAAATAGATGTGTACTGTCTTTCATGTACAGCGGTTTAAAATGCTTTTATCCAAAGTGTGTTATAATACATCTAGTGCATACATCCTAAGCATTCGCCCAGTGGGAGTCAAACACCCAAAACTGTGTGTTAATGCCTTGCTCTACCATTTGAGCTAGAGCGGATCATTTAGACCCGGTTTGTAGATTAGTGTTTTGCGTCTACGTGTTCAATATGTGCACATTTATTGGTTAGAGGCTTCGGTTTCTTGGCTCAACTCCTTTCTACTGATGACAGTGAGCACATAAGCCTGTGGGTGCTAGGTCTTACCAGATTTTGTTGGATTCCTTTATTACTGAAGGAATCAACAAAAAGCCCTTGTGGCTTTTCATACTGCTCGGAATGTTATATAATGACAGCTTACAATAAGAGTCAAAAACAATCTCTCACCCGGATACACAAATATACCACACACACACACCACACACACACATACACCTGACCCCTGCCCATCCCCACAGCATTACCAATATACCCTTTGACCTCTGCACAGGAATGTGTTCTACAGACAGTCTCAAGTGATATGAATTCACCAAAGAGTGAAAAACCCACATGGCTCTTTTCTTTATTATGATCAACGGCACCTTTTCAGCAGTTCAAGCCGAAGCGTATGGCTTCTATGGTTGAGCTGTTGACATATTGGCTGTGTGTAAATCCATACTTTGTTAGACGATGACATAAATATGAATAACGACCACCGCTGTGACTGAGCGGAGGAAGTACAATGCTTTTGGCTGTTTGTATGATTTAATATGCTTGAATTGACGAAAGATGGATAGATTCTGAATGCAGCCAAAACTGTTTTGCCGTGGACAATAGATGATGACAATGTTTCAAGAGACACAACAGCAATTTGGTGACAGAAGTCCTCATTAAGGACCAATAAGTATGTACTTAAGTATACATTTGAGGTACTTGTACTTTAATTGAGTATTTCTATTTTCTGCTACCTTATACTTTTTACTCCACTACATTTATCTGACAGCTTTAGTTACTAGTTACTTTGTAGATTCAGATTAACAATACAAAATATAATCAATAAATATATTATATTATTATATCAATAAGGCTTTATTGGTCCCCAGGAGGAAATTCACAAGCTGCAGTATGTAAAGTAATAGTATAAAGTATAAAATATATATAAATACATTAAAATGAGCTGCAGGACACCTTTACCAGCTGCAACATTAAAGCGATGAACACATTAATGCATCAATAAATTGAATCCAATAATATAATATATATTTGTATATTGGCCATTCTGCATAATGAGTACTTTTACTTTTGGTACTTCAAGTATGTTTTGATGCTAATACTTTTGTGCTTTTGCTTCAGTAACAATTTCAATGCAGGACTTTGACTTGTAACAGTGTATTTCTACAGTGTGGTATTGGCATTTCTGCATTATTCAATGTCCATATTTTACACTTTTTATTTAACACTTCTTCAATTCCCAGAATTGAAGGAGAGATTGAAGGCTGATTAGGCAAATATATATATATATATATATATATATATATATATACTATATATATATATATATATATAGGCAAGGCAAGGCAGCTTTATTTATATAGCGCATTTCATACACAATGGCAACTCAATGCGCTTTACATAAAACAAACATTTAACAGTAAGAATTGAAATAAAAATAAATAAATAAAATTAACTACAGAAGAATAGAAAGAGAAAGAAATAAAATACTATAATAGAGCAGCATAAAATAATGATTTAAAAGGACAGTGCAAATGAAAGATTACAATTTAAAGTGCTTTGAACGAGCTATACATATATTATGTTTAGTCTGCTCATCTTAAAACCTGGTATCAGCACTCTTACGTGTGCACTTTACACCAACCAAACTAAACAACAAAAAATTGAATAAAACGCTTGCTATGTTTTATTGATTTATTGATTTATTTGGCAGGGACAGCATACATCAATCAACATTTTAGTTCACACTTCAAGGTTAATGTGTCAGAGTTAGCTAAAAGTCTAATTTACATCTGTAGTCCCCGGGCAGGTCAACAATATAGCAATTAGTATTTAGTTGTCCTCCTGAAAGAAATATTAGTTAGTAGTAATTAGAATTCATGATGATTTTCCAATAGTGATTAATGTATTGTTCCACTGCATATTGATCCAACATTTTCATCCATCTACTTATCGCCATGTATTTTATGCTGTCGATAACTGTCTTGCCAAACTGACAGTTGTAACCTTTTAAAGTTTTAATCCATAAAGTGATCAATTTAATTAATCACTGTGGAAATTGCCTTTTTTTTCTTTCTGCTGACTGAAACCGGGAAAATGACTTCAATAAATTGGGACGTGGGGAACAAATTGAAGTGAAAAGGTCACTGGTGGCGTTTCCATTAAACGTTCAAACCCCTGCTTCGCTATACCCCTCCTGTCTCCTTCACTTAGTCTTTAGTCATCCTCAACTGGCAGCCTGAAGGATGCATCCAAATCGCTCTGCGCTCGTCACCCCCATTTTGCCTCATGCCGTGGTCACAGGCAAAGTCACTCTCCATCGAGTATTATGGTCTGCTTATCTGGATCACATTTGACGGATCACATTTGACCGTTTGAACAGTGTCTCTCCTCTGTCTGTCTGTCTGTCTGTCTGTCTCTCTCTCTCTCTCTCTCTCTCTCTCTCTATCTGAGATGTTCTTCCTAGAACTGCGAAGACGACAGTTTAATCCGGTTTGGTGAAAGCTTAAAAAAAATCCTATTGAGACAACTTTAATGTCTTTTACTGTTCGTTTGTTATGCAGCTTCTGGAACTTTCTAAGAAGGCTAAGTAACTGTGTGGCGCTCACCCCAGCTCTCTCTTCTTCTGTAAAATGTAACACCCCTCAGGAGGAAATGTATTCCAGTGTTTATTGGTTTGTAAGATCTGAACATCTGAGCGTCTCTCTCTCTCTCTCTCTCTCTCTCTCTCTCTCTCTCTCTGTCCCTGGTGGCTCTATTCCTGTCATGTGTTCCTGACTTGAGGCTTCAACACTGGCCTTTTAGACCATACCCTATGTGACAAGCTGTTTGCTTTCTCTTTCTCTCTCTCTCTCTCTCTCTCTCTCTCTCCACACGAAGAGCCCTTTTCTTATCTTTCTTAATTCTCCTGACTTCTCCGCTCTGACCTCCTCTGCTTTTCAGCCCCTTCGTCTTTTCCCCCTCTATATCCCCCATTGTTGTGTGTCCTACCTGTTCTAGCCCAGTGTGGGGGCAGACAGGCAGCGTTAAACAGCAGGGACAGCTGCTCTACTGCTATTGTGTGTGGTCTGTGTGGACACAAACCCCTACAGAGCGTGGGAGAGTCATGAGTCCCGGACATCCTTCCACGTGGTTGGGTTCAGTCAACAGTCGAGGGGTTATGCGTTCTGCTCATGCTCAGTCCAATCTTCCAGCTACAACTCTCACCGCTCACCGCGGATGTCAATACACAAGCCATGCGAATTCGGAAATGATTCGACTTGACACTGAGTCCCCCACCTTATTGATATTTTATTTTGCCCTGCTTTAGGCGGGAAGTGGGATGCTTTGTCTCTTTCACTTAGCGATGAAGCTGGTTTGTTCACTTAGTCATGCCACCTTGCTTATGCTACTTTATTTTCCCGTTCTGTGTGTGTGTATGTGTGTGTGTGTATGTGTGTGACCCAGCAGATGTGTTGGAGGGGAAGAACGCCATCCTGCTGGGCATGAGCCAGTGGAACTCTAATGACCTGGTGGAACAGATCGAGACTCTGGGCCACATGGAGGACCAATCACATGGTACGTGCCGGCACACACACACACGTTCACACACACACACGTTCACACACACACACACACACACACACACACACACACACACACACACACACACACACACACACACACACACATGTTCACACACACGCACACACACACACACACACACACACACACACGTTCACTTACACACACACAAGCGTGCACACTCAAATGCATTCACATACACTCACACACACCCACACACAAATGCATGCACACACACACACACACACACACACATGCTTGCACATGCATTCACACACACACACACACACACACACACACACACACAACGAAAGAAAGACCGGGCAAATTTGCACGTGTTTGTTTTGAACGGAGCGACTCAAAAGATGAATGGCACTCCCGTATCAACATGAAACTATTGATGTATCTGGTTATGTTATGTAGTTATTTATCAGTACACATCAATACAGGTATCGTGCTCGGGTAAATGCATGGTGCGTCAATTTGCACACTAACAAACAGAAAAGCATCAAATCAAAATAATAACACATTGAGAAATAATTTAGTTGTCATCGTTGTGTTGGGAGATGTGCTCGTCAGCTCTCGAGGACAACAGGACCAACAGCATCACAACAGGGTTGTTGAATCAGGGATCACACCGAGGCAACACTATTAACATAAGACAATGTTCTTTCTGCCACTCAGACCCCAGTCAATAGCTCCTCTTCACAAATAAATATGTAACCCTGTCTCTAACCTCGCTGCTGTCCATGGTCCACTTTGAAGACAGACACTATAATGCTTCAGTCGTTTTTGGTTCACTGTATTTCCCATTATGGTGTGTGTGTGTGTGTGTGTCTGTCCATGTGGGCATGCAGGGTCCATAGCACAAAAGCAGCACAAGGTACGGCATGAATCAGCAGCAGAATGAATAATAATCCTAATACTGTAATATAACCATGAAACACCTTACAGATGCAAAGAAAAAAAAAATCAAGATTTAGATCTGAGAGTGTTATGCATATATTATGCTAATGTCGACACACCTGCTGATGGAAGTCAAGTGAATATATTTCTGCTATCAGATCCCAAGCAGGATAGTCTCATGGTTAGGGTGTTTTGACTCCCAGCCAAAAGGATCTGGGTTTGAATTCCATTGTCTGCGGTCTATCTGTAGGCATCCTTGAGCAAAATACCTAACCCCTGCCTGCTCCCTAAAGGTGTTGTAGGCAAGATTCAAGAGATGTAAAGAGAGGGAGCAGAAGAGCAGAAGTGCAAGAGTGCATGATTTTGAAATTAAACAACCAAAAAAACGTCCCCTCCCTCTCTGCTCCCTCCCTCCCTACCTCCCATGTCTCAACAAAATGAAATAAGTAAATTGGCTCATACACTGGCAGGGGCAGTCACCTCGAAACCAATATTCTCATAGTGCATTTTACTCGCTAATAGCTGATGGATGGCGAGGCCATTTCTAACTAATTACACTCAAATAACAGCTCTTACATCTAATCTACAGCTTATTTTAATGATCTACAAACTGTAAGTTGCTGAATGATCAAATAGTATGAATAAATACTAATAAACAAAGACAGCCATAGCATTGAAGTGACTATGCTCACAGTCATTAACATGGAAACGATGGCAGCCGCGCACCGGCAGCCGTGCGCTGCTCTTCTCCGCCATGTTTACTGGCGAGTGAACCGGCTCATCTAGAAAAGGTCATGTTCCACGTTTGACAAATAGAAGTGGAAACTTTCCATCGCTCTGGTTCTAGTGAGCCGTGCCGGAGCGGTGGCTCCCCCTTGCCCAGATGAAAGAATGCGACCACCCAGACAGATTCAAAGAAGAGAGTATGGACACACAGGGATAGAAAATGTAAAAATAGATTCAAAAAGAGACTATGGGGCACAGATACACAGCATACGTAGCAAAAGATTAAGAAGAAAGAGAATATGGACACGTAAAAATACTTAACATGTGAAAATGAAGTATACTAACTAAACATATGTACAATATATGCTTCAAGAATAACAAAACAAAAAGTTAGCTGTTAATGTGTTCGTGTTGGGACATGGTCTGTTATTATCGTCTACTCATGTGAGTCAGAAAGCGGTGAACCGCCCTGTCTTAAATGACTTTTAATTGGCATTAGTGATTAGTCGTGTAACTGCTCATTTTGAACCTCTCTATCTCTGTCACTCTCCCACTGTGTGTGCTGTGCTGTGTGTACTTTGTGTGCTGTGTGTACTGTGTGTGCTGTGTGTGCTGTATTTTAGTAGCTCTATTTTTTGTATTGTTTGCTTGTGTATATGTGCATGTGTGTGTGTGTGTGCGCGCACTTGCGTGTGTGTGTGTGCGTGTGCGTGCATGCGTATGAGCATATAGTATTGATCTCTGTCCCCGGCCTGCCTCATAAGAAACCAACGGAAGGCTGTTTACCTCACCTCATTACTGCAGAATGAGTGCCAATGGCTTAACGCCGTGCCGGCCAGACGTGGGGATAAAGGCTTGCACAAAATGGCCTGCTGAATTGTGTTCAGCGGCGCGGGCGGAGGAGCATTAGGCGGGCGAGCGGTACCGGTGGTTTTTCTCTCTTGGGGGAGAACATATTAGAATGGTGTCCATCAGGACTGCTCAAAGGCTCAGCTTGACCACACTTAGAGGGGCTGTAGTGGTCCCCCTCCCCACGTCAGAGGTAGACAACAGACACGCACCGCCGCCACCCCCCCCCCCCCCCCCCCCTGTGCATTTGATGTTGCTCTGTGTGTCTGCTCTGTGTGTTGAGCCCCACTGTATGTGTTATGGTCTCTATTGTTCTCTCTCTCTGTGTCGTCTTTCTCTCGCTCTGTCTCTCTCTCAGTCTTTCGCTGTCTCACTGTGTCTCTCCGTCCATCTCTTCCTCTCTCTTCTGTAGCCCTCTCCCCCCTCTCTCTCTCTGTCCCCCCACATCATTTTCTTCTATTTTTTGCCTCTCTTGCTACTGTTAATTTATCATTTCGCTCTAATCTCACCTGCGTACCCTTTGTCTCATTTTATTATTTCATCCTATCGGTTCATCCCCTCTCTCTATCCATCTCTCTCTCTCTCTCTCTCTCTCTCTCTCTCTCTCTCTCTCTCTCTCTCTCTCTCTCTCTCTCTCTCTATACGGCTCTCTCTCTCTCTCTCCATCGTCCTTTCTCTACACCTCTCTCTGTCTCGCTCCATCCTATCTCGCTCTGTTTCCACATTTGTAATCTCTAACAGTACAGAGCTGGCAGCCGTAGAGGGAAAACACAACACAGCCGCCCCCCAAAAGAAGGACCAACTAAAAAAAACAACAGTTGATTCACCTCCTAGAGCACAATTTCTCCCTCCTTTGCTCCCTCACCACTCTATTGTGTTGAAGGATTCCCACCTGCTCATCACACAAACACCGCTATCAGTATATTCCGTCAACTGCCTTTCGCTCTTCGCTCGCCACATTTTCCACTTCCTGTTCACATACCATCTTTGTTTAACATAATCAAAATCTGTTATGCCCTATGCCGTGCACTGTAAGTGATTTTGTTTAAATACGGTTTCCATGGAGAAGGAAACAAACGCTCCTCTGACGTGGCATCTGCCTCGACGCTTCCCGCCAAGCCGGGCGCCGACCGTCATTAGATTAAGTGACATCTCGATGCACGGAGGCGTTTTTTGCGGTTTGGAATAAATAAGGTAAAAGGGTTTTACCAAACAACCCGCTGTAGTCCCATTTCCAGAATAGATATAAGCAATCAAAACACAATGGCGTTCAAAGTGACCCCGGTGGGAAAAAATAATGTATATATACATATATATATATCAGCGGTGGCTCTACGCCACCACTGTCCTCACGCCACTCCATTCCCAAACGCATGCGGAGAGACCCGAAACATAAATTTAAGTCTACGACTCATCTGTATTCTTCCCAGCGCCTCCGCCCGCTCCAGTCATTTCCAATGCAGGCTGCTAGACAGCGGCAATCTCCCCTCCCTCCTATTTTATTCCCATAAAATTACACTAGTTTCTTTCCTCTGGCCGCTCTCTGTAGAAAAAAGCAGAGCAGTGTCTGGGGGTTGTAGTGCAGCTTCTTTCATTGGGCATTATAAAGCATGAGAGACAAAGCAGAAGGGACGGGGTTAATGAGAACAAGGTGTGTGTGTGTGTGTTGTGTGTGTGTGTGTGTGTGTGTGTGTGTGTGTGTGTGTGTGTGTGTGTGTTTGTGTGTGTGTGTGTGTGTGCATGACTGTTGGGCGACTGGTGACTTTAGAAATTGGGGAGGACAGGAGGCATCTTTTTTTTGTATACAGAGAATTTATTCATCAAATAAATAATGTTTTGAGCAAGAGTCAATTTCTGTAATTTTGTATTCTGTAAAAGAACACACACACACACATGTGTTATGTGTACAAGTCATAGGCTACTCTGTGTAGTGTTGATGTGTTTTGTGTGACTAGTGACAAATGCAGACTACTTTGCTTATACAAAATTAGCATTCATATGATCATACCATCTAGTAATGATGCCGTCATTTGAGAACAAAATGTATTCAACAAAAGATACTCACAGGTTTGGCTGATTCAGATGGAGAGTAGAGGAAGGGTTTTGGAGGGCTCAACTGAAATAATTAGCGTTGATGGAGGTGGAGAGTTGAGTTGGTAGCTCCAGAGCTGCAGAAGTCTTCTCCTCCACAAGGATGTGGGACAGGTCACATGTGAAGCTGGTTGGAGCTGGATCGTTTTATCCAGTTTGATTGATGTTTTTGTTGGTACGGCAAAAAATGAAATGGGGTCGGCAGTACATCACTCACCGCCTCATTTTCTGGTCCGAGTTGCATTATTATTAGCATCCATTAGCATTAGCTTCCAGCATCTAGCCAGCACACCAACGTGTGTGTGTGTGTGTGTGTATGTTTGCGCATGTGTGTGTGTGTGTGTGTGTGTGTGTGTGTGTGTGTGTGTGTGTGTGTGTGCACATGCGCGTGCGTACGTGCATGCATGCATGAATGCGTGCTTATGAGCATGGTATTGATCTCTGTCCCCGACTCCCCAGCCTGCTCATAAGAAACCAACTGTTGTTTACCTCACCTCATTACTGCATTACTACACCGTGCCGGCCAGACGTGGGGATAAAGGCTCGCACAAAATGGCCTGTTGAATTGTGTTCAGCGGCGCGGGCGGAGGAGCATTAGGCGGGCGAGCGGTACCGGTGGTTTTTCTCTCTTGGGGGAGAACATCTTTGAATGGTGTCCATCAGGACTGCTCAAAGGCTCAGCTTGACCACACTTAGAGGTGCTGTAGTGCCTCTACCACCTCCCGCCCCCCCCGTGCCTTTGATGTTGCTCTGTGTGTTGAGCCCCCCTGTATGTGTTTATGGTCTCTTGTCTCTTGGTCTCTATTGTTGTCTCTCTCTCTCTCTCTCTCTTTCTTTCTCTCTGGTTCGACTCTGGCTCGACTCGTTCTCTCTCTCTCACTCTCTCTCTCTCTCTCGCTCTCTCCCTCTCTCATCATTTTCTTTTGTTTCCAGTCTATGAAGCCTCTCTTGTTCATTTCTCATTTCGCTCAAAATCTCACCTGCGCTCCCTTTCTGTACTCATTTTATCGGTTCATCCTCTCTACCTCTCTCTCTCTCTCTCTCTCTCTCTCTCTCTCTCTCTCTCTCTCTCTTTCTCTCTCTACATCTCTCTCTCTGCCCCTACCTCCTATCTCTCTATTTCCACATTCGTAATCTCACACAGTACAGAGCTGGCAAGAGGAAAACACAACACCACATAGCCTCCCCAAAAAACAAGGATTTACCAGACAGTAAAGGACATTTGATATGCATCGTAGAGCACAATTTCGCCTTCCATCGGTCCCTCCCTTCTCCCTTGTGTTGAAGGATCCCCACCTGCTCATATTGCAAACAATGCTATCAGTATATTCACTCGCCACATTTTCCACTTCCTATTCACATACCGGCTTCATTTAACATAATCGACATTATGTTATACCCTATGCTGTGCACCGTGCATTTTGTTTAAATATGGTTTCCATGGCGACATGAGAGACAAAGGGTTTGTGTGTATGTGTGTGTGTAGGTATGGGTGTTTCTGTGTGTGTGTGTGTGTGTGTGTGTATGTGGGTGTTTCTGTATGTGTGTTTGTGTGTTTCTGTGTGCATGTGTGTGTGTGTGTGTGTGTGTGGGGGGGGCGGAGATGGGTATCACACTGGACGACGTCCACCGACACACAACGTTCTGTGTCATTCTACAGCATTATTTTCAACCAGAGCGCTCACGCAGCGCTGCCATAAAGCCGCATGGCGCCGCTCTGTCGGGCGGCGCCATAACTTCCATCGCCGCCCGTTTCGTCGAACATTTCATCACGCGGTGTCCTCTGTAGAAACACAGGCTCTGTGGCACGTCTGGTGAGGGCGACCCACTTTACGCTCATATTTTACAGCCCTTTGGCTGCGACGGTTCCTCTGACGGAAGAGCCTGTCTGAGCGTGTATGCATCACTGGCTTTTTCATGTTTTTTTCTTGTGTGTGTGTGTGAGAATGCGCGTATGTGTGTGTGTGTGTGGGGGGGGGTGGGCTATGGTTGGTTAATTGTGTGTATTTTATTTGTGTGTGCAGACTCAATTTTACCATTCGTGTGTGTATATGTATTTGTGTGTATGTGTATGTGTGATGCGTGCCCACAACCATGTGTTGTGCACGCCAAGCCTTACAGACAGTAATGTGTTAGACCTGGCGCTGATTTAAAATGGAGGACCACCCTCACGACCACACGTGTCCCCGAGGGAGAGGGCGACAGAGAGAGAGAAGTGTTTGAAAATGAAAATGAATGAGCGCAAGTTCCTTCTGGCCTCCGGTGGGATGTGTCTGCTAATGGGTAACGGGCTGGTTGGCTCGTTACCAGGCTTTGCTGGAGGGCTGATGTTGATTTGATAGGAGAATATTCATGCGGTGGGAGAGTAAACACAGAGCCACGGTGACACCATATAGGGTGCCGCTCTCCCCCTGCTGAGTGGTTAATGACAGGTATTTATGCAAACACTTTGGACAGGGAGAGTAGGGGACCGATGCCTGGTTGTGTGACTGATTGTGTGTGTGGACATGTATGAGGACTGATTGTTTGTGTTTGTGTGTGTGTGTGTGTGTGTGTGTGTGTGTGTTTTTGCATGTGTGTGAACATGAATGATGACTGATTGTGTGTGTGTGTGTGTGTTTGTGTGTGTGTGTGCTGGTGTGTGTGTGTTGGTGTGTGTGTGAGTGTGTATCATCCTATGTGTGCATGTTAGCAAGTCATCATTGTGGATTACATGGTGTTGAATTGAATGGAGGAGGGATTATCACAGGACTCCATTGACAGTAGGAGCGACAAGACTACAAGACAGACTGGGACGATGTAGGCACCGACAAGCAGATGGCGGAGCATGTTAGCATGCGTCTGGCATGCCAGGGGTCTAGAGTGGGCTGTTCACCCCGTCACAAGAAGGCTCTCGCGCTGTAAACGAGCCCCGCGACCCGCTTTCCTTCCATGTACTCCACAGCACAGATGTGAATCTCCAGCATGACAGCCAGCCTGCCCCCATCGTCTGTGTCATGAGGCCGCCGCACGTGTTCGATATCTTATGCTTAATTAACGTCGACGCTACTCCAGAAAATGTACTCAGCCGCCCGGTCGCACGAGAAAGGCAGTGGTGGGGAGGAGACTTGGTTATAATTGATTGTGACGGGTGTTACGACGACGAGTCCTTAGGCTACGGTAGGGCCGGGGTTCACTCAGATAGTCAATACTCTCGATTTTAAATGGACATGCTTCATGAGCTATGACGCTGCACTGATGCTAGCTGATTTGATGTAAATCTGTCAGGCATAGACCCGGGAGTCTAGCTCATGCCCAATTAGCATGTCATTAACATGACATAATATGACAAATTATAGCTTTACACATTTTCCCAGGGAGGATAGAAGAACGGATATTTTGTGCGATATTTATTTTGGGGATGAGCGTAGCCTTTTTGCATCTCATTGTAATTCTGTGCTCGTGTTTTTTCTCCGTCTGCCAGCCACAGAATGACGAATCTGTCATGTTGGCAAACGTCATGTTCGTTTCAAGAAATAATCCAAGGAAAGACCACATACAGGCAGGCAGCCAGACAGACAGACACAAAGACATACAGACAGATAGGTAGGAAAATAACAAATAACGAAACTATACAGCAAACAATGGCCGAGAGATAAAACATCACAGTGCTTCCAGTCTCATGCCAGAGCAAACACATAGATTCTGATGAATTGGCAACTTGTTAAAGCTTTCGTTCAGAAAACCAGTTAGAAAGAAAGAACATTGCAATAGACAAACTTATTTTTATTTGGCAACGTCTTGTTTTGTTAGGCTGTACAGGTCAATATTTACCTCAAATCTATTTGAGTGTCATCTGCATAACTGTGAAAGCCAACATTGTACTGACATGACGAGACGACTTTATTTTAGACAGGATTTTGAGAAGTCATCGAGAACTAATCACGGGATGAGAACACATTAAAAGGTCTTACTTATGCATTCAGCAAATCAATTTATTTTTCCCTTCTTTGCCCTTTTTCTTGCTCAATGCCCACTCCATTATGCAGTTGCAAAGCAGTTGACCTGACCTCCACTGTCCTCAACTTCAACATCCTTTGTTTGGACAGAAACATACATGCATGTAGCATAGCATAGGACATGCTCTGCATGGTTAAAAGTATTCTCTGAAGTTCGGTCAGTTGTTAAATGTTTTTCTGAATCACCACCATAATGAATCCCTATGGTTGTCAAATGGAAAATATTGATATATCAGGGCTGCAATTTATTAGTAACTAAACCCAAAGTAAATAACAATTGTATTTTGTTGTTAGATGCTTAAATGCTCTATGGTAAAAAAATCAATTTATGTACTCCCATGTTTGTTGTGTGTAAAGGAGATTTTCTGTTCTCGGTCCAACCGTCCATTTTAAGGAGAAAAGAGAAACCACCTTCATTGATTTTTTACTGTTACTTTGTGCCAGAAATAGAGCAGCTTGCTGCGCTGTAGCTTTGGGCAAACAGGAGGTGGGCTCTGACAGGGAGAGAGAGAGAGAGAGAGAGAGAGAGAGAGAGAGAGAGAGAGAGAGAGAGAGAGAGGGGTAGAGGGAGAGGGAGGAGAGAGAAAGGAAGCGTGAAAGCCAGAGGTGTGAGGGTGGGGGTAATTAAGGGAGAGGAATACAAATTGAGACAGAGAGAGAGAGAAAGTTAGAGAGAGGGAGAGAGAATGAAAAATTAAATGGAGGAAAAGAGAAGGGTAAAGATGGAGGGAACGAGATGGACATAGAGATAGCTGTGACAGGGAAACCTGAGAGACAGGTTACAGAGACAGAAGAAACTAGAGAGAGAGGGAGAAAGATAGGGGAGAGGGAGAGAGATAGGATAGATAGAGGGAGAGAGGTACACATAGACAGACAGGCTGTGGGATGGCTTAGGAGAAGAGATGGCCTGACAGCCGGTGGGCGTGCGAGATCCGCCCCCTGACACTCGTTTCCAGACGATCGGGTCCTGATAAACAACAACTAGTATGCAGAGCGGAGCACCAGGGAGAGAGAGACACCAAGACAGAGAAAGAGAGAGAAACTTTAGGCAGATTCCCATGGTTTGCAACAGAGAGAGAGAGAGATTGACAGAGAGCAAGAGACAGGGAGAGAGACAGAGAGAGAGAGAGAGAGGCAGAGAGAGAGAGAGACAGTGAAGGTGAAAGAGAAAGAGTGAAATAAGTGAAAGAGAAACTTTGAACAGATTCCTATGGTTTTCCCATAGTTTGCAACAAGAGAGAGAGAGAGCAAGAGATGAACTCTGTGTCAATGGGCACAGGAGATATCTGTGCATCCCTCTCCATGTGTCTCGAGTCATTGCGCTGCTCGTGCGTGACGAGGCACATTTTTTTGATGGCACCTGACAAGCCGGCAAATCCAATTACTTGGAGTCTGGCTATAGGCACTGCAGCAGCGTGGCTTCGCTCCACTCACAGTATTGACTTGTGAATCCTGCGGCTGTGACTCCGCAGCCGTCGTCCGTAATATTGAATTGAATGGTTGGAATCCTCTAATCGATAACAGCGCAATAACCTCAGGAGCCCCTGCAGCTGGATGGAGAGAAACTAATTATTTAAAAATCACCCACTCTTTCCTTTTATTTTGCTAACTTTTTTGCTGTCACTATTCAGCCCATGGCATGTCCCCCCCTTCTCTCTCTCTCTCTCTCTCTCTCTGTCTGTCTGTCTGTCTGTCTGTCTGTCTGTCTGTCTGTCTATCTATATCTCTCTTCTATCGCTCTCTCTCACTCTCTCTCTCTCTCTCTCTCTCTCTCTCTCTCTCTCTGTCTCTGTCGATTTATCTATATCTCTGTATATCTCTATGTCTCCTATTGTCTCCTAATTCACCTCTTCATACTCTCCCTCCCCTATTGCTCCTTACATCTGTATTGTGTGTTTCCCTCCCCTGTAGCGGGTCTGTACCACCTGGGTGACCCCCGCTGTGCCCCGCAGAGCAGCGTAGAGGGTCTGGAGGACACCCCGGTAGGTCCATCTACTGTTCACAACCTGTCACACACACATCACTCACTGTATTGTGTGTCGCATCTTGCACAGCACCAAGCACACACCTCCTAGACTAGATAGATAGATAGATAGATAGATGGAGAGATGAGATAGATAGAAATAACTGTATTTATCCACCAAGAAACCGAATAAAAATAAGGATATGAGAGATATGAGACAAATAAATCTGTAAACAGAAGACAGTAAAGTTAGTTACTCTTCTGCAGCACTGCTGTAGTATAAACAACCTGGTACAGCCAAAAGCAAACTCCCACTACAATAAAATATAAATGTTGCCAGAATCTCCCTGTTCTGCTTTATTGCTCCTCAACCTCAGCATGGTTTTATATTGACATCTAGTAATTGAGCCACTTTCAGACACCTTTAGACACCTTACAAGTGAGGTTTAGAGCGATCAGTGCAAACAATAAAAAGTAGAGTAACTACAGAAAACACACAACTTAAAAAGAAAACAGCTAGACGGAGTGCAGAGCAGCAATAAGCAACAGCAAGACCAATTTCTTTATGCAAGTTATATCTCAGCAATAGTCAATCCCAACAAAGCACGTTTTGACATCATCACATTTTGACTCAACAAGAAGAAGAGCATAAACACATAAAGAGCTAAACACCACGGCTAGGTGCAAAAGGTCAGCGCGTTTCCTCACATTTTCTCTCTCCGCCGTCGCCACAGAAAAAGTGCAAGATGCATGTGCTGCTGCTGGTGGTCCACGGGGGGAACATCCTGGACACGGCCGGCGGAGACCCCGGCGCCAAGGCGGGCGACGCGGCCACCCTGGCCTCGGTGCTGGAGAAGGTGACGCGGGCGCACTTCAAGGCCGCCGCCCAGCATGTGGTCATCAGGCTGGTGCCGTGCCCGGCCGTGTGCGCCGAGGCCTTCTCCCTCGTCTCCAAGTAAGATGAAAGTAAAGCAGAGGGGGGGGGAAGACACACTCTCACTCTCTCAGTTCTGTTCAATCGAAAGGGCTCTAATTGCATGGGAAATGCCAGAGCACGTAAAGAGCTCCCTCTCTCCCTCGTTCTCTCTCACTCAATCGCTCTCTGGTGATCTATTGCTCAATATTGCGTGTTCTTTCTTTCTTTCTCTCTCTCTCTCTCAATCTCTCTCTCTCTCTCAATCTCTTTATCTCTCTTGTTCCCTTGCTCTCTTTTTCTCTCTCAATCTCGCTATCTCTCCGGTTCCCTCATTTATTTAATTTATTTGCATACTTTTCGAATTAACTTTCTCGTAGTGGAAAGTCATAACATGTACTTCCGCGGGGATCACTTTAGTCTGACGACATCATATTTTAGCACACAGTTGAAATGTCAATTTTCAGTGAGTCAGGCTGGGGAGTCAATTCCACGCGAAGGTTAACGATGAAAAAATATTGCCTCGGGATCCCCAAACACACACACACACACAAAAACACACACACAAACACACACACACAGCAATGTTAATTCTCAAGACATTTCTTTGCCACTACGAGCATGTGGCCCGCGTGGAATGCTTCTTTCCCCGCTGCGACTGCCGCTGCTGTCTCTAATTGCTAACTCTTCCAATAAGTTAGAGTAATGGTGACGAGGAAGTGCCATTACTGTCTCTGTCTCTCTATGGCGCGTGGAGGGGATTTGTTGTGATTGTTCTGTGTGATCTGTTCTTTTAATGAGCTAACATTTGTGCTCTTTTGAAGACGGAAAACTCTTGAGGATCAGGAGGCGTCGAAGCATGCTTCCTTGGTGATTGCTTCGTGGTCCTGGGTGTCACTCAACTGGTAGAGCATGGCGTTAACATAGGCAGGGTAACTCGCATCTCGATGCGTCTCAATGTATCGCATCCTCAATTTTCTGTATTACTGCACATGGCTACTTTGTCATCTATTAATACAAGCAGTCAGATAATTATGAACTCCCTTTTTTATTCAGAAAGTGCTTTAATTGACATGTATGTTACTTCAATTGTAAACCAAAGTAAATGGTATAGGCTTAGCCTACCTATATTTGTGTGTGAAAATGTTCAATCCTCAAAAACAAAACATAAATCCTTCTGCAGTGCATTACAAGTGCGCTGTAATCTACAAAATAAGGCTTTCACATAGCAGCTCTAAGACAGGGCACACATCTAAGACATGTGGCAAACATCAGTAACATGACTCTGAACACAGCAGACAACAGGACTGCGACAGTAAATACTAAATAGCATCAAACTACTAAGTAGTTTATATTGTGTAGTGTCCCTGCTCATAAAAGTAAATAATATCAAAATGTTAACATATATGTCTTAACATTAAATTAAATTGTAAAGTATTACATTTTTGTGTGGCAGATTTTACACACAGCGTGCGTCTTGTCCAGTTTGTGATTCCCAGTAAATTCATAAAATCCCAAATCTGCCCAGATATCCGCTTTCAAAATACTGGGTACGTTTGGTATCACTCACTGCTGATCTCTGCCTCCCTCCTGTAACTTATGTTAGCCTAGCATGTAGCCTAGTAACGTTCGCCCACAATTCAATACGACGTTGCTCCCGGAAGTAATTGTAACTTTACAACTTTATTGTCCAGGCCAGAAAATCAACAATAAACTACTTACTAGGCTATAATCAATTATGTTCTGTCACTGCATCGATGCAGAATCGTCCACGTCCGCATCGCGCTGCATCTTAGAATTGAAAAATTTCCAGTACATCTACTTTGCGTTGTGTTTCTAACTTCTTCGGTGCAACTTGAGGTCATTCCAACCATGTTACAGATGCATGGGCTATATGACTCGTCGTCGGTGAGATCTGTGGCTGTGCAGGGATGTGGTGTGTGGGCACACACTACACTTCCATGTATACACGTTTGTGTTTTGCATTGTGTGTTTGCCATTGCATAGCTCAGGAGACACAAGGCTGTTTGGCAGAAGTCAAGGTTTTTACTTGCTGGTGCTGTGGTTGTGTTGGTAACAGGGGGGGGGGGGTGTGAGTGACTGGGGGAGGGGCGGGAGGAGTGCAACCCAATTCAGCTTGCAGGGTTGACATCATTTTTTTTTTATTAGGCTTCTTGCTGTCACACATCCACTCATGAAATATTGAAGAGAACAACTTCCACTTGAGAAACCATCGAGGACAGAGATACTGCACATGTCCCTGTGGCACATGCACTCTCATGCATTGATACACGTTTTACAACCGAGGCACATTGAAGGGCAGTGGTGACTTGACACATCGAAGACCTCGACGTTCAGGTTTAATAAATGTGCACATGTGGTTTAATGAACAAAAGAAACAAACATCGTCACACAACACAAGCATTAAAACATTGTCACACAACACAGGACAGAAACATCATTATAGCCGCAGAGAGAAAGGAAATCTGGATCCTACGTCCTACGTCTCTGCGTTTTTTTGTGCTCAGAGAGTACGCGCTCACATACACCCACATGGCAATAAACATCATGCAGTGTGCTGAGCAGCGGTGACTTGAGTTAATGCCGTGTGCCTCTATAAACAGCTCGACCGACTAGTGGGCTTAGATTGCTGCTTTTGATTTTGACTCTGCGTGCCAGAATCCACTTCAGAGACAGGTAGCCAGCGCGGAGGGGAGGAGGGCCGCTGTTACATGCTGGGAGTTGCACCAAGTGGGGAATTCACACCAGGGAGCGAAGGTGGATGAACCACTTAACGCCTCAAAGAAAGAAAGCAATCTCTGATATGAACAAGGTCTCGTTGGAATTCAGTCCTTGATAATTCCCGAAGCAGGGTTGTTGTCCATGGAGAATCAATAGATGTCCAGTGTGTCTGTGTGTGTGTGTGGCTGGGCAGCCTAAGGAGACCTGAGAGCTCATTATGATCCCTGTCTGCTAATGAAGAGACGTGGCAGGGCTTGGCCTCACACACACATAGAAACACAAACGCACTCCAACACACACTCAAACACACACACACACACTCCAACACAACACACAAACACACACACACATTACAAATCCTTGTACCACATCCAATTAAGAATGTACACAAACAATTCAGAAATTGATTTTGTCTTAGAGCCACTGGGCTGCATTTCTCACTGTGTCTGAAATAAACATCAAGTGACATCTTCTAAAACAACAGACAAAATAACTACCAAACACGAGCACAGAGCAATATTAAAGGGGCTGTAGACAACTTTTCCCACCCTAGCGTTTCCAAGTAATATTATTTTAGCACAGCTTTCGCAAAGACAAACCGGATCTCTTTCCGTTTCCGCCAAGCCTAGCAACCACAAACAACACAAGACGCGCAATTGTTTGGAAATCTCAGCGAAATAAACGACCAACAGGCAAAAGCTATTGTAATGATGTGCATTGCATAGTAATGCACCGCCCCCAGATAACAATGTCTGAGTATCAGGAGAACCAAACAATGTACTAGGTCAAGCAGGCACAAAGACTACACAAGCGATACTAGTTTGTACAGTTTATACTGATAGGAGGAAGGGACAGTTTCAACACACAACTATAATAAAGAATAATACCAAGTTCATTTTGATATACCAGACACAACTCCTAACACACATTCTTTAGTATGTGTTGAGAAAAGCGAACTGGGTTGGTAGCCTGACTAGATCGCCTGGCGAGTCGCGAAATGAGGTTTATTCAGGTGGTATACTCAATGCAAAAACGTACCATGCAGATATAAGTAGTATCATCAGATTGGCTTTACTTCGGTTGTTCCACCATTTGCCATTTCCACTACTGGGGATAGCTACTGATAGCTACCGGGTAAACAAAATTGCTATTCCTCCTGGTTTGTTTGTACGCGCAATGGTTGACACGTTTTCTTTGTGCCGTAAAGTGAGCCTTCATTTTTCCCGGGAGATCATACGTGGCAGACAGCACTGCATAGTGAAAGCAAGGCTTATAGGGAAGCTAAGGGAACCAATCTAAACGTCGATGGTGTCATTATTCTCTAGCCATTATTACTATTACCGGTACTATCATTACTGTGCAATCGATATTTACGTCATATTGATACGTTAAAGCAAAACATTTGTCTACAGGACCTTTAACTGTAGAGCTCTAGAATATTCCTTCAGTGAGAGAGAAGGAGGAGTGAACTAGTATGACACGTGTCTCTTTTCACTACATCCCACCTTCTGCATAGAGTGGGACGGCCATTTTGTTTTTTATAATCAGTCCACGCAATGTCATTCACACACAGACATTATGTCGAGGCTAGCTCTTAATGTAGATGACTGCAACCGCTTGGCGCTCACACGGCTGTGTCCTGGAATGACCTCATAGGGACCTCATCCAACTTCCAAGAAACAAGAAGGAGCAATTAAGTGAGGCATCGCAAATGATTTAATCTTTTTTTCTTTTCGTTTTTTCAATTATTAAATAGGCAATCGTCATTAGGCAGTGAGAAGTAGGGCATGGGTGGGTGGCAGGATGACAGAATGACGGGGTGTATCTCTCTTTCCCTCTCCCCTGATCTCTCAGGGGATCTCTCACTTCCCTCTCTCACTCTCCCTTTCTCTGTCTCTCTGTCTCCCTGTCTCTTTCCGTTTCTCTCTCTCTCTCTCTCTCTCTCTCTCTCTCTCTCTCTCACTCTCTCTCTCTGTCTCTTTCTCTCTCTCTCTCTCTCCCTCTCTCTCTCTCTCCCTCCCTCACTCTCTTTTTACCTCACTCTTTCTTACTCTTTCTCTCTGTCTCTTTCTGTCTCTCTCTTATTCTCTCTCTCTCTCTCTGGATTGTGTTGGCAGAGCTTCACAAGGCCCATTTAGATGTCTTTATCGGTTAAATTGTCCTATTCCTCCCCCAGTAGAGCCAGCACGATAGTTAGTAACTCCTCTTTCAGGAACAATACAGGCTTAAACACTTTGACATTGTTATAAAACGTCTAACATCGATTTACTATTTATTCTAGAGATGCAAGAAATACCAAAAAACTCCAATCAAATACACGGTCCGAATCTCAACGAGTACGTGTGTACTCGTTTTGTGGGCGCCTAAATCATTGGGTAGTACACATTAGTGCCATGTCATTACTGTTGTTTGATTGGTTGTCAAGTACAATGACAAGTTTGATGACCCATTGATAAACTGGAATTCAACCAATCAGGATTGGCTAAACTACGAGATATAGTGAAATAGTGAAGGTTGACCAATGACATACTAAGTAATATATTCTAATCGGTTATGACAAAATGCAAAACTCAATATGCAAGTCTAAATGAGTGTGAATGATACCAGAAAGAAAAGGGAGGAAGGAGGAGTTGGACTGAATACCTTTCTCATTCTAGGGGGTCATTTATTTAACATAATAATACTGCCATGTTTATAATTATCTACTTATTGCAAGCACAATTTTGGGGATTAGAATAATTATATAGTGTCCCTGCTGTGAGTAGCCGTGTGTGTAACCATGTGTGAAGACCCGATTTGAGTTCATTTCCAACCTGTTGAACTCTCTCTCTCTCTCTCTCTCTCTCTCTCTCTCTCTCTCTCTCTCTCTCTCTCTATCTCTACACAGACATAGAATTACCACACTGACACAGACACAGACACACACAGGCACGCACACACATGCAAACATACAAGCATACAGAAATATAGACACAAACACACACACACACACACACACAAACACACACACACAAACACTGGCTGTACGTATAAAGGTTAATTGGATGCGTCTCACTGACAGAAAAGGCTCATCGTGGTTCTGTGGTCCAGTAATGAAGCTGTGACTCCTCCTCAGGCTCAGGTTAGTTTATATTCCCTGCCTGGCTACAGCAGATACAACTCAACACAGAAATGCCGCGTTCACACCAAACGTGGCACCGGTCAATGCAAAGACGTGAACAGATGCAAAGAGACGTATTATTAATTGTACGCTAGAGTATTCCTTCAGTGAGAGAGAAGGAGGAGTGAAATAGTAGAACATGTGTCTCTATTCACTACATCCGACCTTCTGCATAGAGTGGGACTGGCCATTTTGTTTTCGCACCGGATAAGACGCGGCAAACGGACGCGAATGGCGAGAAATTCGCTTAGCTCGAGTTAAATTTGTTTTGAAATGCGCTATTTTAAAAGTATATACAAAAAAATGAAAGTGAGAGAGAGAGAGAGAGAGACAGAGACAGAGAGAAAGAAAGTGATAGCATAACTACTGATGTAATTACATGGCATAAATAATGAATTGTTTGTTGGAAGGTGCTGTGCTCTTTTGTGTGCGAGTGTCAAGTGTTTTTATGTTTTATGTCTAGTGAACTCTGCCCTGGGGCAACGCCACCATTATCATGTTAATTGGAGTGTTTCCCTTGTCGCACTTAGTAGGGTTCTGTGTGTGTGTGTGTGTGTGTGTGTGTGTTTGTGTGTACGAGTGTGTGTGGGTGTTTATTCTTGTGTGTGTGTGTGTGAGCATGTGTATGCTCATGTATGTGTGTGTGTATGTACTGTATGTGGTTGGGTATGTGTGTTTGCGCGTGTGTGGGTGGTTACATATGTGGTTGCGTGTGTGTGTCCGTGTGCATGTGTCTGTGTGTGTGGTTGCATGTGTGCATGTGTGTGTGTGTGTGTGTGTGTGTGGATGAGGACCTGTTAATTTAATTTGATTAGAGTCTGGTGGAGTGTAACAATTCACAGCCAGGACACAGCTCTCATTCACATTAGTCCCTGTTGCTCTACTCTATAGCCATCTTGTATAACAGCAATTTTCTTCTGCCAATGTGTGAAGACCGGGTGGAAAGTAGTCAAGTGAGTACAGGGGTGCAAAAACAACGTTCTTTGCTCAGGTTTGAATGTGTTTTGTCTTTTATCATTGCATTTTAATCGTAGCCTTTATTTGAGTTATTTTGGTGCTCCATAATACGCATGGAGAGAAGCTGTGTCTACCTCTCTGCGACGACGATGCAGAGTGAATACAATATAAAAGTAATTTCCCGGCAGCAGTGCATTTCCCTTTGTTTTCCCCAAGTTATTTATATTGCAGTTTTCCTGCACAAGGTCTTCCGGAGCCAGAGTAACAGTCATTATGCAAACCTGTAATGACATACAGCACATTAGAGCATTGCGCCTTTTGTTCTCCTCCATTTTGTATTTTGCAAACCCCACTCTTCCACAACAGTGACTGAAGTGTGTGGCAGCAGGAGACAGTCCTCCAGAGAGGTTTTATCTTGAGACCCGCTGAGCGCATGAGAAACTATAGTGACAACTGAGTGCTCGTCGTCATACACCTGTGAAAACTGCTCTCTCGATACGCTTCTCCACTAAAAAGCAACGGGGTCCTCCGAGGAGGCGGATATGCTGGAACGGTGTCAAGCGGCTGTTTGTCAGGATGTTGTACGGACGTTTCTGAGGAACGTTGAGTGACAAGCTAGTCTGCTCAATTTTGGGGAGGATGAAAACATAACATTTATAACTGTTACTGTCAGGTGGATATTTAAGTTCCAGTCTTTTCTGAGGTTATGTGTACTATCATTCAACATACTTTTGTGTAAATAAACAGTCGTATGTATCTTTTCGGACGCACTACGCCTGTTATCATCACGTCCCATCCTGGGAGCCTCCTTGCCAGTTGCCTAGCAACTAAGTGGAACCTTACCATTTTGCTGTCGTCACTACTGCATTGCATCGTGGGATATTTTTTTGCTGGCGTAGTGTCCAGTGCTTGGACACTCGCTTGCAATAGTTTCATACTATGGTTTTTGACATACTACAAAATCTCACATACTTAAAGCAATTTTGCGGAAGCAGCCATATTGTTTGGCCAGTCACCTCGTTACGGGAATGAGGTACACCTGAGCTACCTTTTGTTTTGTTTTGTGATGTCAATGTTTATTTTGTAAGGTCCCAGTGAGTAACACTATTTTCATTTGAACCATGTGTGGGGTCGTAAAAGAAGAACAACATATTAACTTCTCGTATCTGTGGACCCCCATTATCTTCTTTTCTAGATCAGTAGTGGTATGAGGTTTTCTCCATAAATGTGCTTGTGCTTACGCTTTAAACCTGCACTGATTTGATTGTGTGTACAGTCTAGATTAGATTAGGTGTGTACTTTGTTCAAGGGGAAATTCAGTAAGCCATGGACTTTAACATAGTACCATATGCCATGACAAAGATATCCAGAACAGAAGACACTGACCAGTGATGTAGTGCAGTGATTCTCAACCTGTTTGGGCTAAAGGCACACCATGATCCCAACCAGATCATGGTGTGCATGTCAACTGAAAAGTTGTAGGGCATGATTATGAAACATGCCACGTAAAGTATTACCTTCATATTATATACACAAGGTTAATAGCCATTTCCGTATTATTTCCCACACTGCAGACTGTCAAAAGTATGACATGCACGGGCATCATTTGTCAAATATGTGTTGAAATGGAGCAAGGTCAAGGACTTAAGATGACGTAGAACAATGAATCATAATAAAGCAAATCATGAATAGCACCAATTATATTGGTAACCCATGTCACGATTATGTATTACATCCCACAAAATGTCATGTCACACCTAGTCTTGCCTCAAGGCACCACAGTGTTCTCCAGCACACCGGTTGGGAACTACTGATGTAGCCAAATGGTATCAAATTACCCCACTCTTCTGCATAATGGAGTCACGACACGATTGCACCATTAGTAAAATCACAAATCTCGCACATCACCCTTGTTGATGGGAATGATGGACATGTCGCTGTCTTGTTCGGTGGACGAATGTGAAGAAGACGGCGATTTAGTGAACTTTCCATGAACCATCCTGTGCGTCTCTCATGGGCAGGCCTTGAAGAGGAATCGACCTGATAGGAATCTTGTTTTCGACAAGTGTTTTAAGGCATTCAAGGTGTTAAAGCCCATTCTGATCAATAGAAACGTGCCGGTACACATTTTGTCTCAGTCTTTAACATCCCAAGTGGCTGTAACCACCGCTGTTTGCTTTTAACACAGTCCCCAGCGGTGCTGTTATTGTGTGTGTGTGTGCGTGTGCGTAGGCGTGTGTGTCACATACTAAATGATTGCGGTAACGCGTCCACAGCTGCTGTCACACATGAGCCATGACACGCTGTGTGCGCGCCGCTTCCACTTCCTGTCTGATAAATGGAGCTCAGGATGGCCAGCAGTCAACTGCCATCCCTCAATGTTTCCGCCACACACTGTCAAATGAACCGATTGCTTGCTTGCTCTGGTTGGGTCTGGTTATGTACCTATGGTACATACTGTACATACACACAAACAAACGCAGAGTATGCACACACACATAGAAAGAAAAATGCTGTTATCAATCTGAAATCAGATTAATGTGCAGTGGGAATGGATGAGAGTTGTATCCTGGAGACATCTTCAGAGCTAATGGACATTCCAGAGGTAATTTAACATCCGTTTGATATGTTGCAGACCTTGGCATTGCTTCAACCTGTTTCTTCGAGGGTTGTTCATTGACGTATGTTGTTTTGTATTTGGTATCTGGTGCCCACTTTATTTCCACATTTCTGTATGATAGAAAATCGATAAACGCAATTTCGAATACATTCAGTGGAAATACAAACAGAGAACCGTACCACCTAATGTAGCATGTTGTGGTTCATCTGCTGGTCTAATTAATCTTTAATTATGGTAATAGTTTTCTTCCTTCCTTCCCTCCTTCCTTCAATTCATCCTTCATTTATTATTTTCTTCACTCTATCCTTCCTTCTTTTGGTCCTTCCTTCCTTATGTTCCCTCTGTTTTTCCTTCCTTCCTTCACGCCTTCCTCCCTTCCTGTATTCATCACTTTTGCATCTCTCCTCATTCCTCTCCTTCCTGTCCTGTGGCACCTCTTCTCTCAGCCTGAACCCGTACAGCTACGACGAGAGCTGTGTGTCCAGCAGTGTGGATCACCTGCCCCTGGCGGCCCTGCCTCTGTTAGCCATCGCCTCGCCGCGATACCTGGACGCCGTGGCGACCGTCATCGCCCGGGCCAACCAGGTGTACCAGAGCTTCCTGCATTCCGAGGACGGCCAGGGATTCACGGGCCAGGTACGCTCCATCTTTTTCCCGTCAACCCCTTGCTTTATTTCTGCTACTGTGGTCTTCAAGGTTCACCGGTGCTCGCTGATGCGCAAGAAGACGAATTGTTGAGAGTGGGGACAGAGGAGAGGAGAGGAGAGAAGGGGAAAGATAAGACAAGATTGACTTTATTGTCCCGATTTTGCCAGCATCTGCTGCTTGAATACAAATATCATATTCCGTATACAGTACATACACAGGCTGCCACCCACACATGTGCACACATGGTAATTGCAGTACATGCACAGACTGCCATCAACCGAAAAAAATTGCACACTGCCCCATCGTCCAACACACCTGTAGTCAATCATAATGATGTACATAATATGTGCATTATGGGGAAAGCAGCCTTATCGACATGTAGTCATCATAACGTGTACAAGTGTGCAGCTAAAATCAGAAGCCGCATTACAGGGAAAGGAGGTAAGAGGATGCAAGAAGAAGAAGGGAGAAAACAGGGTGGGGGAGAGTAGCAGGATTAGGGAGAGGAGGGGAGAGGAGGGAAGGGAAGCAGGAAGCAGAGAAGACATTGGGAGGGAAGATGAGAGGAGGGAGGAAGATAGAAATGGAGAGAAAAGGATGCGCAGGATAGAGGAGGATAAAGGAGAGGGAGAGCAAGGGGGAGGGAAGAGGAGGGGATAAGAGGGAAGGGGAGAGAAGAGAAAAGGATGGGCATAAGAGAGAGAGGAGGGAATTGGAGAGGAGAGGGCAATGCAATGGCCTCCTCAGTAATTTAGCATGCACAATTTGATAATATGCTGCAGCAGCTTTAATAGAAGCCAATAAACGCAGTGGAGATCGAGTTAGAGTGGGGCTGTGGAATCTGTTAATACTGGGACGATGCGTCCCCAGAGGACTACAGATCCCTGATGAGACAACTACAACGCCCACGTGACCAGCTGCAAACCGCCCTCTTATTACACACAGACATACACACACGCACACACATACCACCACAAGTAGGGTCCCATGTTTTCTCATCATCAGACATTGTTTTCCAGCAGTATAAATAAAGTTTACATTAACCCAGTGTTTTCAATGCATTCATTGGCTTCTATTGGAACTAATGGCTACGTTGACCCAATACCACTGTCTCTTTATGTGCATCTTCTGACCACAGAGTCTATCTGATTGATTGTGTGTGTATGTGTGTGTGTGTGTGTGTGTGTGTGTGTGTGTGCACGTGTGTGTGTGTTTGTGTGTGTTTGTGTGTCTTAACATATGTTTGTGTGTGTATGTATATGTGTGTGTGTGCGTGTTTGTGTGTGCGCGTGTGTATGTCTCTTTCTCGGAGCAGGTGTGTCTGATAGGTGACTGTGTGGGGGGCGTGCTGTGCTTCGACGCGCTGTGCTTCAGTAGTCAGCAGAGGCCTGAGAGCCCCAACAACATCAGCAGGAACAACAGCACGGAGAGCCTCAAGGTATACAGCAGCGGTCCACATAAAACACACAAACCGTGAAACATGCAAAAACAAATCCAAGCTTGATTTAGTGATGCACCGATCATTATCAGCCTAAACATGTGATCGGTGACTCTTCTACTACCGTCCATAATATAGTAAAAGGTTTCATATAGGTCTGGGTTTTAAAGGAATTTGTGAAATCAAACATTCTGATCAAACATTTAAAAAAATCAGGGATCGGTATTGGCCTAAAAAAACCTGATCAGTGCATGCCTAGCTTGATGAAAACAGAAATACATGCTGCCTGTCTCATTATTCCGACAAATCCATATGGTATGTTATATTTTATGGTATGTTATATTTTATTTTTATATTTTAAATAGGCCACAATTAAAATCTTGCATCATATGCAGCTGTTTTTTGTTGATTTATATGCTCAAAAATATGTTCCCATGACTGTTGCATCACTGAGACTCATGGCAATGGGTTTCCTGATTGTCACATAGTCTATCTATATGAAAAAAAAAGGAACGAATAGTTGAATCTTCGTATTGAACAGCCAAATCCAATTTGAATGACAAAATTCGGTTCGAGTCGGTTACAGCCCTAATATATATCGTAAAACACAGACAAACTGTGAAGAAAAGCACACAAATATATATATAATACAAGAACATAAAAACATACATCACAAAAATATTAAAAGTGCTGCGCATCCTAGATGCTGCGCATCCTAAAACACAACCAACTGGCCAGTTGGGAGTACAGAGTAGTCTTAGGAGTCATAAACATAATGCTATTTTTATTTATATATTTTTTTTTTTTTATAATTAGTGGCAGTGCAAACAGTGAGTTTAATGAATGCAAATACAAATGTCCCCCAGCGGACAAGCTGAGAGAACAGAGCACATACACAAGGTTTTTTATTGGATTTTCTTTTTTGATATTATTTTAGATTTTTTTTCAATTCAGTTTAGCTCTGTCTTTGCAGAACTACTCTCTTTTGTTTATTTATGTCAAGCACCCCGATACAACTTTGCTTCCTCCTCCTCTTTCTTCTCTTCCTCCCCCTCCTCCTCTTCCTCCTCCTCCCCTGCCACCTCCTCCTCCTCCTCCTCCTCCTCCTCCTCCTCCTCCTCCTCCTCCTCCTCAGAATAACCAAGGCCTGCTGGGCGAGGCCAACCCTGGCCTGAGCTCCAGTAAACGGCTGAGCAAGAGCAACATCGACATATCGGCCCCCAACGAGGGCTGCGGCCAGGGGCCTCGCACCCCGCTCAGCCGCAAGCAGAGCGACTCGTACGACGGAGACACCGGCTCGTCCACCGGCCAGCACCACAGCTTCTTCTCCAGGTGGAGAGATGGTTTCTGTATATATTTGTATGTAGAAATCAGATACTGCAGTAGTCTAGCGGTGAGGGCGTTGGGATGCCGAAAGGTTCCGGGCTGATCCGGGCTAATCAGAGGGAAGGTCATGAATTGTAATGTTATCCCAGTCTACTGCAATGCAATTTCCATTCGCTTACTTGCTACGAGCTGTGGACATATGCTAGTTAACGGTCCCTGGAGCGAGAAGAATTAGAACATGACAAGAATAACAGAATTTTTTTGCCGAATAATTTGACAAAGCATCGTCCGAAACACGTAACAGAGACAGATATCCCTCTATGGGAAGTCCCTGCAGTCCTCTTGCTTCTCACAAGTAATGCACATTTGAAGCATCCCGTTCCAGGCGTTGCGTCGTGAGATAAGATGGTGGAATGAGGTTCCGACCCCAATGTCCACAGTCTAGCTGTATAAATCCCCGAGTAAGATGCCCTCGCCCCTACCTGCTCATTAGTTACTGTCAATCTAAAACCTTATCCTTCACTCTAGATTGCTTTGGTTAGAAGCGCCTGCTAAATTACTAAATAGCAATTGTCGATTGACGTCATACAAGCGTTGTTTAACATTGGGTTGCGCACAACACATCGCACAATAAATCTTGCATGTATGAACGTAACCCACTCCTGATAAACAATCGGAGAGATTCAGATGTTTCAATCTGGCCCCTTTGTGTGCGTCTTCCCGCCAGGGGTATGTGTTATTTCATTATGCCCTTGTGCTATATATCAATATTTGCTGCTTGACAGTCCTCCCAGTCTGTCTGTGATGAGCTAAAAATAGCCTGTTTGTGCCAGTACTAAGCGGTTAGCACACTCGACTGAGCGCTGCCGGCGAATGCAGCTGGGCAGAGCATTCTACTACCGTGTTAACCGCAACTCCCACCAACTTACATTCCCGATCCCTATATCAGACGGGTACTGGGCCTATGGATTAACAACCGCACCACCCACGGGAGTATCTGCCTCACAAAAATGAATGAAGGACAGCAATTAATCCGGGTTCGCTCTAATAACACATGGTGTCCATGGCGATGCAACCTTTCCCGCCCCTTTTTTTCCATGCCCTCGTTATTCCCCTCGTTAGATTGGAGCTGTGCTGTGTGAGGCCCTTCGCCCCTGCACTTGCCACCAAGGAAACCCCGATTACCAGGAAAGCTTGTTAGAGCATTGTTTCCGAGCTACAGGTCCATTCATTACGCACCGGCCTTTGGGAATGATTTCCGATTCTCGTTTACCAGCTTTCCTTGTCACTTTTGACATTGTTTTACCTGTGCTTGTTATTTCGTGCCACGCTTCTCCAGTTTCCCCCAAAGACGAGTCAACGCTGGCGGCGATGGCTATCTCAGTGAACAAGAAGTTGTCCGAGTTATTTTAGTTTCTTTCTTCTTCGTTTTCTTTCTTCTTTTCGTTTCTTTCCCTCCCCCTTTTCTATTATCTCTCCATTGTCTCCATCCTTCTTGTGCATGTCTGAGAATAAAGAAAAAAATAAATGACAGAAAGACAACCACCCCCTCAGACAGCACACTAGGGTCTCTTGGCCTCTCTTCAAGTTAATGGATTAATGGGGGTTTCAGATCCGCTCCCCACCGACCATCACTAAGCCCTCATGTCAATGTTATGTGTATGAGGCTGAGTCACCCGGCTGAGCCTCCTGCATGCTAACGCCAGCTCACCTTGGGACTGATTCACTGATAACTAAGCCAATGACGTCAGCCAGGCCGGGCGTGCTCAGCTGTTCTTTTGTGTCTCGACATTTAAGACTCTCGCTGCGCCTCCTCCGCCAGGCTTTTTTCACACGACGTTTACTGAGCACATAGATGTTGAATGTGCATGAATTGATTGATTCCTGTATGTATGTGTGTGTGTGTGTGTGTGTGTGTGTTTGTGTGTGCGTGTGAGCACGCGTGTGTGTATGTAACCATGTGTGTATGTGTGTGTGTGTGTGTGTGTGTGTGTGTGTGTGTGTGCGGCTGTCTGTCTCCCCAGTTTGATGAAGGAGAGCGTGGAGGTTTGCTCCGGAAGCAGCAGCTATCTGGTGTTGAACCCAGGCCGTTTTGACTTTGACGTGTCGGACTGCTTCCTCCTGGGCTGTCCTCTGGGCCTAGTGCTGGCCATGAGACGCACGGTGCTGCCCACGGTGCAAGGTGGGGATTGGCAGGGGCCACCCAAATGAATACCGACTAGTCACTAATCACCAATTACAATGTTTAATGTATACCTACACTGTTATTAAATATGAATCAATTCATCAGTTAAACTTCATTTATCAGGAAGAAATACCCATTTGTATCCGTACAGAAATTCATACACGTCCACCTGTTGTATTGCTGTGGCAGCACAATACTTTGCTGAAATTGTGAAACAAATTGGTTCTGCAGTACAACAAGATTGCTGTTGGCAAACAAAACCAGGTTCCAATCTGTGCAATGGCACTGTATTACACTGTCCTCTACTGTAATATAATCGCTACTAATATTCATGAAAAACATTGTTGTTCGTACCTCAATTTGCTTGGCGATGTAGACCTCAGGAAATTCCCTGTGAAGGTACTAGGAACAGATTTGCAGTACATCTCAGGAGCACTCTCCTATATGTCCCTTTGTGCTTTGAAGCCCCTTTACCTACCGCTGTTCACGACTGAAATGACTTGGCTGCCGTCTGCAGTCTATGGATACACTTATTTAATGTAGTATTTTTCCCCTCCCTTTGTATGCACTGTATAACAGGACGTTCTTTTTCTCCACCCACCCCCAGTGAGCCAGCTGCACCCGGCCTGCTCCCAGATCTTCAACCTGTTCTACCCCTCGGACCCCTCGGCCTCCAGGCTGGAGCCCCTGCTGCAGGCCCTCTTCCACCGGCTGCCCCCGTTCCCCGTGCCCCGCTACCAGCGGTACCCCCTGGGTGACGGACGCTCCGCCCTCATAGGTGAGACATAGAGGTTCAAGTGGAGAGAGAGAGTAAAGTGGAGAGAAGGTTGTTGGGTGTTGCTCTAAACAAATTTCATTATTAAGTGATGTCGCGGATGCACTCTTTCAAAGCGAAGTACAGGTATTTGTGTCATTATTGAGCAGTTCGGTGCTATAGGCGTCTTGCTTAAGGACGCCTGCCTGTCAACTGCGGACATTTGAGTTTGAACCTGGAACCTGGTGGATTTCTTCCTAACAACTAGTATTCTTCTCATGCTGAGTATTTCCTTCCTTCAATTACAGTTTGTATTTTTGTGGATATGTATTTGTGTAAATGTGTATATAATATAAATGTCTACCTATGCGGCGTTTATGAATATGTATTTTCACGTCAATTCCTCCGTCCAGGTTTGTTCGGCTCTTGAGAGCGGATGTGAAACCCGGCGGCGGGGGGAGGGGGAGCACTAAGTGCTCTTCGTACCCAAACAGGGCGGTCTGTGCCTCAGGTGACGTGTGAATATAGATAAGGTTCATTTAGATTCAAGCCAGCCAGACGTGGCGAGGGTGTCTTGAGCCATCTGTCTGCATTAGCAACACAGAAGTAGGACTAAATCCTGTCCTCGGGGCCTCGGTTTTAAACGTAATAAACATTTATCTTCTGGTTGGCGCTGTACATTCAGCCTGTCACCTTCCTCGGACATGGAACTGCTGGGACCACCGCCCTGTGGGGCAATGCCTTGGGGAGTGTGGAGTATTTAACGACACGCGTGTCTATTTAATGCGTGTTCTTAGCGTGTGCATTCGGGGTAGACAAGGCTTTGTCCAAACAGCAGATATGACTCATAGCTTTGGTTTGTTTTTTCCTCCTCTCATTGCCTCTGACTGTTTTTTTTTTCTTTCAACCTAGCAAAGGAGAAAGTAGGCCAAAACAAGGCAGCTCTTTGTGAAAGCCGTTGAGACCGAATGGAGACGAGAAAATAAGATGCTTTGGTTTGTCTCTGACAATATGTAAAAGAGAGGAGCAAAGCTCATTGGAGATGACTGCATGCACCAGGGCTTCGTATTGATAGCATGCACAGAGAATGACTAGCGTATTACTCATGTTCAGCATCTTTTTCATGCAACACTTTCATCCAAAGCCACATAGTGACATTTTTTTTAGATACATGTCATTAATGGGCAGGTAAGGGGGTTAGGGCATCTTGCTCAAGGATGCCTACAGGTAGACTGCAGGCATTGGGGTTCAAACCCAGAATCTTTCAGATGTGAGTCAAACACCGCTTATCTGTCCCGCCCCCATTTGGTTAATTTCTAACCACCAATGTTCTGTGATAATGCGGCAGGTGTACATAACATCAAATAATGATTTAAAGTATATTTTGACAGGTGATTAACATACCACCATGCTGTTAATCCTTTCCTGTATAGAGACCAGATACTAATCCTCTTAATGTTAATTTGAACCTCTCTTCGCAACTCCACAAGGTGATACAGTACCTGCGATATCTTTTACATTTATGCCGGAGCCCGCATTGCTCACATGGCTTATTGAAGCGTAAAGGTTTGCTCAGCAAATATTTGAAGACATATTGGATTTTTAATTAAAGTCAGGAGTTCTTATTCCATAGAGCCGGTTGAGCTGTCGAAAAATCGGCTGTCGAAATTACACGCACGTAGGACACACTGATATAAGACAGGTATACACTTGTGAACGCAATGAACCCACTGACACAAGAGAGCAATAACATTCACACGCTCGTAATCATGTAACATAACAAACATGCGCACACTCACACACACACACACGCACACACACACACACACACACAAACACACACACACAGCATGCTTATTTCCTGCCCTGAAAAAACAAGTGGCAATTAGTTGATATGAGAGCACTGAAAGCAAATCAAATCAGCCTCCTATGGGTACGACTGCGACATCGATACCTTTCAACAATCCAGGTTCTATTGGGATTAATGGGTTTAATATAGAAAGAATAAGATCCCCTTTTTCCTTAGCAGTCCGTCTTCATTAAAACCTACGACCCAATTTGAAACCGGATCATCCATACTCCGAATTTCCCATGCAGAAACAGCCATTCAAGGCTCACTCAATAACACGGCCGATGTGAGTTGCCTTTGGTGGAGTACAATCTTAAGTGAAGCAACCGCACAGACAGACGGTATGACGTAGAGGGACGGATTTGATTCATCTTTGACTCAACAGTGTTTTAAAAAAAGTGTGTTTGTGTATATTTGTGTGATGACAAGAGGCCAGTAAACAAGAGGCCTCTAAGCCTCTCTCTCCCTCTCTCTCCCTCTCTCTCTCTCTCTCTCTCTCTCTCTCTCTCTCTCCCTCTCTCTTTCGCTCTATATTTTGTTCTCTCTCTCTCTCTTTTTCGCTCTATATTTTGTTCTCTCTCTCTCTCTTTTGCTCTATATTTTGACATCTCTCTCTCTCCCTCTCTCTTTCGCTCTATATTTTGTTCTCTCTTTCTCTCTCTCTTTTGCTCTATATTTTGACCTCTCTCTCTCTCTCTTTCGCTCTATATTTTTGCTCTCTCTTGCTCTTTCGTTCTGCCTCTCTGCTCATTGTGCTGTAAAAGAAAGACTGAGCTGCGCGTCGTTCCCAGGACTGTGAGGGAGACAGGATAAGGCCCTGTGAGACAACTTTGGCTAGGCTCATTAAAGATAACAGATTGCCGTCTAGGCCATGTTTTCCTGTGTGTGTGTGTGTGTGTGTGTGTGTGTGTGTGGATGGGTGAGGACGGTGGTGGTGAGGGTGTTGCTGTGTGAGGGACAGAGATACAGGCAGAGCGCTTCAGCCGTGGGAAATTAGCAAATATTGTTTCACACCTCAGAGCTGACTGTCAATATGTGTCGGAGGAAAGAAACGTGGCTAAATGAGGAGCCTCTGGGTGGTTTGCTATCTTGTATCTTGCTATCTCGTCTGTCGCTAATTGAAAGAAAACATTTCTCAATGGCCGTCTAGCCCAATGTAGACCATCGTACCCGTGATCACCGTCCAGGAGACTGACCTCAACACCTCATCAACCTCTGGGACGCCATGAATATCATTACTCGAATATCAGCGCAGCAGCAGAGAGACACAAGGTGCATTCACACGTCAAGACACCACGCGAGACCCACTCCATTGTTGTTCCTACGGAGAAAAGCGCCGCGGTCATTTCCAGCATCTCGACCTCGGGACGTGTTGCGGTTGTAATAAATTTCAACTTCGACCCGGATGCGCGCCGTATGACGTAACGCGCCGACTGATACATTTGCAGTCCAAAAAGACAAAAAATATGTTTTAAGCTGTGGGTGATTTTGTGTGCGTTTTAAATTGTGCCGTGCTGGAGAACAAAACGCCCGACCTAGCAACGCGTACGGGGAACGCGCCTTAAGTGTCTCCGGCTTCGAGTGCCCAGCTTACCTCCTCTGCTCCTCCTCCACATCGATTTACTATCGTATTTTCATCGTGTTTATTTTGGTTAAATGGTCCTCGACTGTAAGAGTGATATTATCGTATCTCAAGACTCTCGCAAAATAACCCCCCCCCCCCCCCCCCCCCCCGAAAAAAAACCCAAGATACTTATGTTCTGTTTACGCTTGTTTATGTCGGTCGCCTAGCAACCCCATTTGCCCGACGCGAGCTGCAGTTGGTGCAGACTCAGGCCGTGTTTCAAACAGTTAAAACGCTGCCTATTAAGGCAGCATTTTAACGGACAGGCAGTCCGTCTCAGTCCAGACTCCTTTACAGGTAACTTCATACAAAAACACTGCCTCCAAAGGATACTGCCTCGCTAGACAGCAAGGCAGCAGGCAGCTGCCTCCCGTTTGAGAAACAGCCTCACACTCCCGCCGTCCGTGCGTCACACATTGTTTGATACGAGGCCTCCGAGCGACCTTACCCCGCTCCCATTATCTCACCCCCCCCCCCCACCGTGGACTCTGCTCCACAACACAGGTGGTTCAGTAGGGGGCTCTCGGACCGCCGTCGTGAATAACCATGGGGTCACCAGTGTGACGCTAAAACCGGGGAGCCGAGGAAGGACGCGGCCACACAGGAGCATCCATCAGCGGCTGAGGGTCAGCTTAGTCTGTGTGTGGCCATATGCACACACACATACACACACTCACAGATACAAACACACACACAGATACACACAATCGCAAACACATAAAATCGAAGAGATATACACACACACGCGCGCACACACAATTGCAGACGTACACACAGTCACGGACACAATTGCGTGCACACAATTGCAAACACACACACGCACCCACCCACACAATCACAGACACACACACACAGTCACGAACACATGTAATGTGCTCAGCTAAGGATTGTCTATGCAGCATGTGATGAGAATAGATTGAATTAGTCTCTTTCACAATGAAAACATTTCAAACCAGTCGCTGAAGCACTGGGAGGTCAGCCATGGCTACACTGAGAGCCCAAGTGTCCCCGCTGTGGACACTTAGGTAAACACTGTGTAAAAACACAAACAAAACAAAGGTGTCAAGTGAATAACTGCTTCTGATCAATAGTTGATCCTCTTGTAGCATTATCTCTTTCTTTCCTTCCTCCCTCCCTCTCTCTCTCTCTCTCTCTCTCTCTCTCTCTCTCTCGCTTGATGACAACAGTGGTTATTTGCTGGTCTTCTCCTAAGGCTAATGATAGCATTGGTGCAGCAGGGCCGCTGATGCGATCAATGCTCAAATAGAAATCACAGACGTGTGTCATCTCTGGAACAACATGTGGCCCCATACAGTCAATAGTGCTGCAGAGAAAGGGTCACTGTGACAACACACAACAGTATCTCTCTCTATATCTCTCTTTTGCTCTCTCTATCTCTCTCTCGCTCTTTCTCTGATCTGTATCTATCTAACTGCATCTATATATTGTTTCTTCTATGTATCTATCTATACATTCATCTCTCTCTGTCGCAACTGAAACTGAATTTGTGAAAGTACATTTGGCTGTCTATCTATCTGTTTGTCTGTCTGTCTATCTATCTATCTGTTTGTCTGTCTGTCTGTCTGTCTGCCTGTATCTAAGCCTCTACGCCCCCTCCTCGTCGAGTTTAACTCGAATTCACAGTTTAATTAGTCCCGAGGGAATCGTTCTCCCTAGCCATTGAATTATTGACGGCCTGTCGGATGTGTGTCCGAGCCGTTAAAACTCTTTGACTTAAAGGCTCTGAAGGAAATCAGCCTTTGATCCGATCCCTCTAGATATGTAGAGAAATTCCCATGTTCCACCATTTACGTCATCACGAAGCAAAACATGTGAGAACTGTACACAACACACACACACACACACACACACACACTCATCATGACCTTGTTGCTATTAGCCTCACCCGCTACTCCCACATCCTTGAATCTAAAAGATGTTGTCCTTGTTTGTGATTCATCACCTCACAAACCACAACATATCGTGCCTAATTGCACACACGCCCGCTGTTAAACCCACCGAAGTGTGCACATGTGGCGTCACTCCGCCACCCACTCGCCTGACACATGCACTTGCTTGTTTTAGCGCTTGCATTGATGACGTATATCACCAGGGTCCAAAATGTACTTTCAGAATTGTGTCTCTTTTTAGTAGAAATATCTAACTAGCCAAGAAGTTGTTTTAACATGTAACCCTGAATGTATTAACCTGTAAAATGGTGTAATTGTTCTGCCATTGGCTGGTGGCAGGTGCTAATTTTAGACCATGCATATCACACAATGCACTAACTGCCTCTCATCAAAAATTAATGAATTAAAAGTCAAATCTTCCCATCGTGATTCATATCCCGGCAGAACGGTCATAGATTTTGATGACATGCACCATTTCCTTGCTAGAAATACGCCCCAAATACACACATTGTTATTTCCCACCACGGTTGGCCTCTTGGATTGAAATGTGCTCAGTTTGGACAGATTTTTAGGCATTTACTCTTTTTTTCACAGAACACAATGACCTGTTTACCATCAGGGAAATTAGTTGCAAGGAACCCCTACTCTGCAGCACTTGTAGTTTAACTCCAATTGTATGCCTTGATTGTTCACAGCCTGACTTGTAAGTCGCTATGGATAAAAGCGTCTGTGCTAAATGACTAAATGTAAATGCAATTGCTCTGCTTGCGTAGCGACCTGAAGGATCTCTGATGAGCAAAGCCAGTGCCCTTTTTCATAACGCCTGGAGCGTCGTCCATCTATGGACTCTGGGGCCGATGGTTTCCATCTCCTTACCCACCATAACATAAGTCAATGCGAAGCTCCCACCTCTCCAATTAGACAAACCAACAGCATCGATTTTAAGGTTGCAGTCAGTGAATTAGAACACATTGAAAACATTACCCTCCTCTTCCGTTTTGTTATTTCTCCCCTCCTTCAATCTCTCTACCGCTCTCTCTCTGGCTCTCTCTCTCTTGCGCTCTGTCTCTCTCTTCTCTCATTCTCCTCTCATGTTGTCGTTCTTGTATTCATTCATTTATTTATTATCGTTTACCCCTTTTTATTAGTTATGGTGTATGTGAAGCATATTTATTATTCTGTAACAAGATAAATGTGGTGTGAATAAAGACAATAAACTCTCTCCACATGTGTCTCTCCCTCCCTCCACGCCTCCCTTTCCTACCTCTCTCTCCCTCCCTCCCCCTATCTCTCTCTCCTTCCCCCTCTCTCTCCCTCCCCTCTGTCCCTCCTTCCCCGCTCTCCCTCCTTCCCCTCTCTCTCCATCCCTCCCTCTCTCTCACTCCTTCCCCCTCTCCCTCCCTGCTCCTCTCTCTCCCTCCCTCGCTCTCCCTCCCCCCCTCCTTCTCTCTCCCTCCCTCCCTTCCTCCCCCCCTCTCTCCCCTGCCAGCGGACAGCGTCCACGGCTCCCCGGAGGTCTTCCTAGAGGGGGAGGCGAACCCCAGGCCGCCGGGTGCTCTGCAGCCCCCACCCCCTACCTCCTCTTCCTCCTCCCGGGCAGACTCCTCTTCCTCCTCCTCCTCCTCGGCGCAACAGAAGGCTGGGGGGCGGGGAGGAAGGTGGCGGAGGAGGGGGAGGAGTGGGGGGAGGGGAGGGACGCCGGACCAGCGTGACCAGCGTGGACAGCGACGCGTCCGTCTGCTCCGGGGGGCGGCTGGGCAGCGCCATCACTAACAGTAAGTTAGGAATTTATAGTCGCTGTGATGCGCCATTTGTGAAATCTCCGAAGTCCCACACTCTGCTTGCGGAGCTCCCAAATGTAAGAGGTTGCGCGGCACGCAACAAATCACCGCATGAGCCGTGCGCAAGAGCCGCGATGGCGTCACTACGACGTGCGCGGGTCATGCACGGCGACTATAAATTAGGCCCAAGAGAGAGAAGGGGCAAGGAGAGGGGATAGATAGAGGGAGAGAGCGAGACCGAGGGGAGGGAAGCGAGCGAGTGAGTGTGAGCGAAAAAGAGAGAGAAAAAGCAAGAGGGAGAGTAAAGGTGCAGGAGTTTGAGAGAAAGAAAGAGCAACAGAGAGAGAGAGTGAGTGAGTGAGATTTCTCAAGACAGAGAAAGAGAGTTACTGAGAGACAGGAGCAAGTGAGAGGAAAGGAGCAAGTAAGAGAGAGAGAGAGAGAGACAGAGAGAGAGGGAGAGAGAGCAGCAGTTGGAGGGAGACAAAGCACAGGTGGTCAACAGGTTCACTGGATTCATTTCCGTGCCTCCGTGTCTCAGTGTGTGTCTGTGGGCTTATTTCTGGTGTGTGTGTCTGTGTGTGTGTGTGGTGAGAGGGAGCACAATGCTCAACCCCGAGTGGTAGCCGATGATAATGGTGTGTGTATTTGTGTGTGAATTTATACCTGTGTATGTATCTGTGTGTGTATATCTATATCTTTTTCTATCTTTTATATATCCTTTGTGTGTGTGTGTGTGTGTATATCTGTGTACTGCTATATATGTGTGTGTGTGTGTTTATCTGTACTGCTATATCTGTGTGTGTGTGTGTGTGTGTGTGTGTGTGTGTGTGTGTGTGTGTGTGTGTGTGTGTGTTGTGTATCTGTACTGCTATATCTATGTGTGTGTTGTGTATCTGTGTACTGCTATATCTGTGTTTGTGTATGTGTGTTGTGTATCTGTACTGCTATATCTGTGTGTGTTGTGTATCTGTGTACTGCTATATCTGTGTTTGTGTGTGTGTGTGTTGTGTATCTGTACTGCTATATCTGTGTGTATGTGTGTTGTGTATCTGTGTACTGCTATATCTCTATGTGTGTGCGTGTTAGTCTCCAGCAGCTGGTGGGGCTCCAAGCGTTTGGACTATGCTCTGTACTGCCCTGACGTGCTGACGGCCTTCCCCACCGTGGCGCTGCCTCACCTCTTCCACGCCTCCTACTGGGAGTCCACCGACGTTGCGGCCTTCGTCCTGCGACAGGTCAGGTTGGCCTCCTCCTCTTCATTCAACCACATCTTAGCCCACAGTCAAACCATTCATGTATTCCCAAATAAATTCAATTTGATTATCTTGTCCCTGTAGCATTTGAATAAGGTGTCCCCCCCTCCCCACCAATAGGGATACAGCTACTTATTTGGGCATTCAGCTCAGACAGAGGATATGACATCATATTTCCAAGCAGAAAGTAGTAGCTTTTAGCTGCAACCGAGATAGCCGCATAGCTGAAATTGCCAAGTTGTAAACAGAATCAGTGCACACTGTGTATCTTCATGTCGCATACTGGCTATGTTGTACTAAGCTGCTATGCTACTATGCTAAGCTCCCAATTACAAATGAAATGTGTTCTCAGATCATTACATTTAACCATTACATTTAACAACAATACAATTTTAATTAGACGTCTTTAATCATGTTACAAGTGTCATGTCGCAAAATGTATTTTTAGCGATCCTGTAGTCAATCCTCAGAAGTAAATCCTCATCAATCGAGCTAAAAAAAAGCCCACTAGAGCCACACTGCAATCAAGTATCTCTCTGGCTCGATCCCTAGCAAGGCAAGCAAGATTTAGCTGTGAACACAGCCTAAGTCTGTTGACATACAGTAGTAATTACCTTCGTGTGTGTGCCGACGATCCAATGTTAATGAAAGTCAATAAAATGTACCCGCTTGTGTGTGAGAGTGCGCTCCTGTAAGTGTTTGTGTGTGTGTGTGTGTGCGTGCGTGCGTGTGAGTTCGTAGCCCTCTGATCAGTAGGGGGGATCCCATCAGTGTGTTTATTGGCTCCCCAGCCGCAAAGAGCCACAGAGGCTTATATATATATATATATATATATATATATATATATATATATATATATGAAGCCTCCACCACTGTGCCATGTTGTGTCCCATTAAGAGCTATTGAAACAAAGCGCTGGAAACCACTGGCAGTCTGTGAGCCTTGATGGGGAGGAAGCAAAGGGCCCCCAGAGCTGAGAGCAGAGCAATCTATTTCACACCGCACTGAATGCCACCGTAACCGTGGTGTGTGTGAGAGTGTGTGTGACAGAGAAAGAGAGAGAGAGTGCGCGTGTGCGTGGGAGTGTGTGTGTGTATGTGTGTGTGAGAGAGAGGGTGAGTGTGTGTTTGTGTGTGTGCATGTGATGTGTGACGTGCGTGTCAGTGTGCGCGCGTGCATGTATGTGTGTAAGACGTGAGGGGAATAGGCAGAGCACACAGGAAATAGGCTGTGTCGGCCAGAAGGAATCTAATAAAGCAGAGCATCCATTATCTTGGTTCAGAGGGTTTAGGTCACGTCGATAGCGTAGGCTAGCAACACATGTCGCTGTGAGCTTTGCACCGTTTTGATTGGTCAGCAGGACGCAACTCCTTTTCAGTTTACGCTTACAACGATGTTTGTTTACCGTGCGATGAGGTCGAAGTGGGAAAAGGCTTGTTTTTAATTCGTTTTCTTATAAAATGTTTAATGTTTAATTGAAGCTTGTAAGTCGTCCTCCACGTCCAATCACAGTGTTTGGAAATTCTGGAGCTCGTAACTGATTAAATTATGCGAGTACTTTTCTTAATTGCCAAGTAGTAATTTAAATGTAGGCTACTGCGGCGGCAGTGTGTAATTGTTCATCCTCTAGACGAACAAGCTGTCCATAACAATACTCTTCTGTAACATCCTTATGACCATAATTACATTTTTAAACATAATGGGGCCTGTTGGGACCAACTCAACGTGGCTGAATACTAACGTGCGCAATTTGTGTGTGTGTGTGTGTGTGTGTGTGTGACAGCTGATGAGGTGTGACTGTATCAAGGGCCAAGAAGCCAACAGCTCGGACTCAGCTCCCTTCTCCCCCTCCAGCCCACGGGAGAAGTGGCTCCGCAGGAGAACACACGTCAAGCTGAGGGTGAGAGAACCCCCCCCCCCCCCCCCCCCCCCATCACCATCACCATCTTCATCATCATCATCATCATCATCATCATAATTATCATTATCTTTACCATGATCAACATCATTATCATTACCATTAATATCATCATCATCATCATCATCTACTTCATCATCATCATCATAATTATCATCATCTTTACCATCATCATCATCATCATCATCATCATCATCTACTTCATCATCATAATTATCATCATCTTTACCATGATCAACATCATCATTACCATTAATATCATCATCATCATCATCATCATCATCATCATCATCATCATCATCATCAATATCATTATCATTACCATTAATATCATCATCATCATCATCATCATCATCATCATCATCATCATCAATATCATTATCACCATCATCACCAACATCATCAATATCATCAATATCATCATCACCTTCACTCATTCACACTCATGTACACAGCATACAGGTCATGTATTGTACATATTGAAAACTGATACGATACTATTTAATACTATTGTGACGCCTTTATCCAAAGCAAAGTACAATACATTTTTGAGGCTACATCGATTACTAATGAGCTGGTGGGTGCGAGGGCGACATCAGGGTTTGAACCCAGAACCTTTCGGCTCCAACAGCCCTAACCACTAGCGTGACGACCCCTTTTCGGTGTGTCCGGCTTTATTTCGTGTTTGTACCACCACGGTCCGTGTTGAGATACAGATCCGTATTCAGATTCCGATCAATATAGCACCGTTCGTCCCATAGCGAGCAAAAAAAGTTGAGTTAAATGAGTTGTCGTTCATATTTTTTTAAACCAATTTATACCAAGCCAAGTGTGATCCATCGTCATTATGAGACGCTTCCTCTTCTGCACTCCCAAGGTGTTTACACTCACAAGCTATCCAAATACCCAAACAAACTAACTGCCCAATAAATCGTCCCTTCTCCCTCAAACCAAGTCTTACTGTGCGTTCACACCGAAAGCGCACAAAGAGGAATCCTCCTTGTCCACTTCACCTAAGTCGCTTTTGTCGCTTTTGTCCCCCTTCATAATGTTCGTTCTTGCTTTTTTTTAATTTAAAGGGCCCGCGCCACACGCACTAAACACCACCACACAACTACTGCTGTAGCACAGCCCATTTACCGACATCGTTGATCACGGAAAGTTACTTGATGGAAAGTTATTTGATAAAGTCATTAAAAACAGAATTACTCCGATTGGTTGGAGGGTGTAGGTTAAAAAGTGTTTATTTACACTAGGAAAGACGTTGACGCTATGAAGACGCTATGGCCACGTTGCTTGGCAACGCCTGCATACGGGAGATATTAAATACTCTGCTCGACTTGTAAAAATAAAAAAACCCTCACGATTTTAACTCTAAAACACATTAAAGTATTATTAATTGATTAAAAATGTCATTCTTTCGTAAGTGACCATGGTACTTTGCGGAAGCAACCGTCCTCTGCGGTTCACGCCTCCGCGTCGTCCATTCATTTCTGTTAATGGACACCTCGTCGGGCACTATCCCTTACTTACTCCCCAATCATATTTACGGAAATGATCATCCCAAATAAACACTGATTTTGCCAAATGTAATGTTGTCAAATCATAGAGGACTGGGTGTTCTGCTACGGCAGCAATCAGCATTTCCAGCGACGTCTTGGAACGAATGTTTGGTAGGAACTAAAGTTACGCGGGTTGTTCTCTGGGACAGATCTGACCGAGGGACGACAGCAGAACGAGACATCCCCATTGGCTATCGATGGATTTTCCACCTTTCCCTCCTAGACGCGTCATAGCTCATTTACATAAAGTTGGATGATTTTTAACTTTTTTTATCCTCCTAAGTCGCCTAGTCCACCCGCCTCCGCCTATTCCTCTTTTCCCTCTTTGTCCGCCTGGCTCCCAATACACAATGAATGACTTCTGGGATCATTTTCCTTTTTGTGCGCTTTCGGTGTGAACGCACAGTTAGCACTTTCAGTGACCATGCTCTCATTCTGAGAAAAACACTGTCTAAAAATAACACAATCACTAACCGTTGAGCCTTGGTACTTTTAAAAAAATGTTTTACATCATAGTCTTATCCACCTATCCGGACTACAGCACGGATCTCTTCAAAATACACCCACGCTTTCAACCCTCAGCAGCCATTCTGCCAGAATCCCATAATTACCCAGTTCTGCTGCTCCTTCTTTCTGACTAGTGGCATCAAGGTCATAGCTCTCGCTCTAAAGTCCTTTCTCTCTCTTTTTAAATCCTCCGCCATTCTCTAAACACAACAGTTAAGATTGAATTTTGGTTCTGATTACCGGTTAAAACCGCCGCTATATTTAGCAGCAAACACTTTTTTTGTCGAGTGTGGTGCGCACGTCTCTCTACATTTGAATATGTGGAGAGCACAGGCTCATTTCGAAACGCTCTACAGATTTTAGTTTTCACTGCTGCTGCATGCTAATTCCTTATGGACAGTGCTTGCGGCTCATCTACTGGTGGACCCTTAGATACTGTTACACTCTGAGGCTTCACATCTCCCTGTCTGATCTTTACTTTCAAGTTAAGGGTCTCTTTCTCTCTGAGATGGGGAGACAGAGAGAGAGAGCTACCACTGTGTTCTTATCCAGGCAGGGGGCCGACACTTCAGATCAACTTCTTCACAGGTTCTTGCTGTTAGTGTGTGTATGTGTGTGTGCTTTCAGTGCATCGTTTGTGTGTGGTGGGTAAGGGGGTGGGGGGGGGGGGGGCTTTGAGTGAATTCATTCTTGTCTGTGTGTGATGTTCATTGTGCATATGTGTGCATGTGTATGTAATGCGTACGCACATGTGCGTGTGCGGATGTGTGTGTACACAAACACATGCATATGCATGCATATAGATGTTATGCGTGTGTGCTCATTAGTTGCCGTCTATGTTAAAACCAACAAGAGTGCTGGTGCTACCCTGGATTACTTATTGACCAACATTATCAAAATCTGTGAATAGAACAGCTGGACTTTTACCGCCTCATTAGCTGGCAAATCCTCTGTTCAGCTAGAGTCGTTAGCCAGTGTACAAATACATACCTTCTATGGAGATTCTGCACCCTTCATTTCCTAGCTCCAGTGAAGCTTATTAGTTCCCAAAATTTAAAATAAACTGTTTGCAGAAATGACTGTGGGTCCGAGGATTCAGGAGTGGCCAGATGGATTTGAGTGAAAAAATAGGCGATCGGCAGAATAATATAACCTATAACAATGAAGCGAACCGAAAGATTAGGCTTATATAAGCCCGCAAGAGGATTATAAAAGAAATGTCAAAGTAAATAGGCTTTCAAATGTGATGGATAATATCCCATTACGAAAAACATTGGCTACTGCTTCACTTTGACTGCTGAGAGTTAACAGTGTCATATTCACAGTCTCACAGCTTGCAACATCATTAAAATGCTAATATCAGCAAAACACTGAAACTTTCATTGCTTCTTGCTGATTTGGATGCATTCGCCTTTGAAAAGGTTAGGGATGGAAAGTATGGGGATAACACAT
>JAOPHQ010003533.1:65000-67598 GCA_030340625.1 Merluccius polli | reverse complement strand
TAACGTCATTTTCCGACCAATTTTATTTGATTCACGTAGCGGGGAGGGCCTAGGAGAATTTTTTTGAGCTGGGGGGAGGGCCCCGGAAAAAAAAAAATTTACCAGGGGGGAGGGCCAGGCAGAACAATTTTAACCCGATCGTCTGGCGACCGGCCCTCCCCCCCCGCTAAATATCGTACAGTCCCTAAGGTTCACTGCAACCGGCTTACCTTTCCAGGTACTCGCCCCTGCACCTGTGAGCCAGTGGCATCACTCTCTCTCTCTTTCCCTCCCTCGAGGCACCTTCCTCCAAACTGGGCCTGAGTTGAGCAGCTTCTGCAGGTTTTCAAATGGGCACCCCCCTTTTATCGATGTTTTGTCGATTTAAGCCCTTGGCAACTCTATGATGTTGTTAACCTGTCACCAGGTTGGCTCTGCCCTCGCTCATTGCACTTTATCCAGATTCCCCAGGATGCCTGCCTGCTTGGTGATGTTGGCTACCAGCCGCTTCCTAGCTGGCCCTTCAATCCTGAGCGGTCCAAGCGCTCGATTTTCTTTTAACTTACCTTATTTTACTTAGCTTATTTTGAAAACATGGTACGTAGGGCAGGTCAGACCGATGTGAAAACTGTGGCCGTTGCTTGCTCTTCCAGCATTGGCAAGTCTTTGGTCCTAGTAGAGATGTTGTCTACCAGCCGCTTCCTAGCTGGCCCGTCAATCCAGAGCAGTCCAAGTGCTCTCCAGAGTGACTGCCCTGCGAAGCCCCTGCAGCCGACTTCGACTGGAAGGTTTCCAGGCTTTCCATACATTCTGTTGGCTCGCGAAGATGAGGGCCTGATATTTATTTAGCTTGAGCTCATGTGCCTCCTCCATCCTCTCTTTCCAGGGTACTGTAAGCTTGATAAGAATCACCTGCTTGGTACCTTGAGACCAGAGGATATTATCGGGTCTCAGGCTAGTGTAGGTTATCTCCTCTGGGAATTTGAGCTGATCCTAAGGTCGGCCCGCATCCCCAGTCACTTGCTGTGGCCAGGACCCCTTTGCTCTTCGTCTCTGCTGCTGCACTCTCCCCTGCCCTGAGAAAGTAGATGAAGCAAGGCCCCTTAGAAAGTTGTTTCGGCTTCTTTCTTGCCTGCTCCACATCAGCAGCCAACTGTGTCAAGATCTGGTCGTGTCGCCCATGGAATTGCCAATCCGCCAGACTTGAGCGACACGAGGAGAGGACATGCTCAAGGTTGGCTGGCCTTCCACAGAGCGTGCTGCTGGGGATCCCTGTCAACCCCCATGTGTGGAGGTTTGATGGAGTAGGCAGGACATCATACGTAGCAGAAACGTAATTCGGTGTCCTTCCATGCTCCAGATGTTCTGCCAGGTCAGTGCCCTTTCTCGCACGCTGTCCCAGTGTCCACCTTGTCCAGCTGCCCTGCTTGTTCATGGCTACAGCCTTGACATGTTGCCTTTCCTCCTCTGCCTTGCGGACCTCTCTCTGCAACATGCCATGCCTCTCCTTCGGGTTGGCCTTGACCCAGCTTACCCTGGTGAAGCAACCCAGACCTAACTTGCCCTGGGCTGCTGACCCAACGATGTCGGCATGCTGCAGGCAATCCTCCACCTCCCTCAGTGCTCTGCTGGCTGGCGGCTTGTGACCTGTTCTAACCACAATGTCTGCCTGGCATACTCTTGCATCTAGACTGTCTCACAGCATCATGGCCTGGCATGTTTTTTTGCCTTGTACTCCTCGACCACGAATGTTACAGGCAGCTGCAGCTTGCTGCCTGTGCTGTACAGTCCAATAAAGCAGAAGCTTCTCGGTACGCCCAGCCATCTCCTCAGGTAGGGGTTGTCATCTTCCTCTCGAGCCCCTCAACAGTGGAGATAGGTATCTCGTAAACAAGCAATGGCCACAGCAGTCTGGGAAGCACCCCATGTTGGTATCCCCAGGCCTTATACTTACCAGGTAGACCGCTCTACTCCAGAGATGTCAAACCGGAAATCGACCCAACCTTCAGCAGCCTAATCATGTCTTGTTCTCCCGTCAGATGCCTGTGACTCACACTGGACTCAAACACAGCCAGCAGATATCTCTCTCTGTCTGAGGACAACAGAGAGGTGACGAAGGTAAGAGAGGATCAGTCGTATCCTGATCACCCAGAGAAATTTGACGACAGGCCCCAGGTGTTGTGTAGAGAGGGTCTGACTGGCCGCTGTTACTGGGAGGTAGAGAGTGGAGGAGGTGTTGATATAGGAGTGACATGCAAAGGAATCACAAGGAGAGGAAGGGGTGATGACAGCCTGTTTGGAGTGAACAACAAGTCCTGGAGTCTTAATTGTGATGATTATGGTTACTATGCCTGTTACAACGGTAGTACAACAACCATCCACCCCCCCCCCCCCCCCCCCCCCCCCCCCTGGCTCTACCAGAGTAGGAGTGTATGTGGACCGGCCTGCTGGCACTGTGTCCTTCTTCAGAGTGTCCCCAGGTGTAGGAGGGTCCTCAAACACACTGACACACATCCACACCTTCCAGACCACATTCACCCAGGAGGACCTCATCCCTGGGTTTTGGTTATATTATGGTTCTGGTACCTCAGTATCTCTGTGTGAGTAGTGATCATCATC
>JAOPHQ010003533.1:0-62500 GCA_030340625.1 Merluccius polli | reverse complement strand
TGCTACGCGATTGTTGACGGGGGGGTGCTACGCGATTGTTGACGGGGGGGGGGTCTTCAAAAAAAAAAAGGGCCGACGGCCATAGACCCACACGGCCGTTCTGGACTTTTCCAGAACGTACAGATGGCCAGTCCGCCCCTGCCCGGACCTACGACCGACGGGGGGGGGGGGGGGATATTAACCCACCCCGGACCTACGACCGACGGGGGGTGGATATTAACCCACCCCGGACCTACGACCGACGGGGGGGGGGGATATTAACCCACCCCGGACCTACGGGGTGGGGGGGGTGGCGTGATCGTAACCCACCGCGGACCTACGACCGCAGCCTGTGACAAGTGCTGGTACGCAAGAAAAAGTGCCGGTACGCTAAAGGGTAAAATGTAGAAGTGCCGGTGTCGTGCCAAAAAGTGATTGTCTGCCAGAAATCGATTGAAGGCCAAATACAGTGTCTCAAAGATTTCTACCTAAGGGACTGTACGATATTTACCGGGGGGGGGAGGGCCGGTCGTCAGGGGGGGAGGGCCTAGGATAATTTTTTTAAGCCTTAGGGGAGGGCCCAGGAGAATATTTTTGGCCTGGGGGGAGGGCCGAGGAAAATTATTTTATGGGGGGGCAATCGTCATGACTCATGCCGAGTTCGATGTTTAAATGAAAGATAGGATAGCCTGTAAGGAAGTGAACGTCTCCTTTACCATAACCATAACCCTTTTTGGAGTGAATTGTTTCACAGTAGACTGCGGACGCTGTAGACTCTGCTCTGCGAGCGGACGCTGTAGACTCTGCTCGTCTCATACCACCGCGAACGGGTTTTATGAGACCCCAGATCGTTTCACACAGACGCGGGAGGGTACCTTTGGCGTCAGTATCCAGGGCTTAATTTGGGCCGGAACACGCCGGAATATGTTCCGGCACCTCCAACGGTGGATCCGGCACCTTTTTTATTTTTTTATTCAGCCCCCCCCCCCCCCCCCCCCCCCCCGCCGTCAGTGGTTACGATCGCGCAACCCCGTCATCAGTCCGCGGTCCCCCCCCCCCCCCTCCCGTTGACAATCACGAACACCCCCCCCCCCCCCACCCCCGGGCGTGACAAATCGTCGGTAGGCCTATATTACGAGTTGGGATGAGAACGGGTTGTCTGCCGAAACCGTCAAGTCTAAATCATGCGATAGGCACGATGACATCCTCACAGCATGCACACGGGCTGTGTGTGGACTCGGGTCTGCGGCTGAGTCCGGGGCCGGGTCCGCGGGTCCGGTGCTGGGTCCGCGGCTGGCGGGTCCGGTGCTCCCGTTGACAATCGCGCACCCCCCCCCCCCCCCCGTTGACAATCGCGCCGAATGTAGAGCATATTGTAATGCAGCGTTGAATGGATGAATAGCTTACATAAGGGTCCCCAGCACTTTTCAAACCACACTCAAGCTTATGGTTATTGTCCCCACCACTTCTAAAACCAAACTGACGCCACTGACCACATAGACCAAGAATCGCAGGGTGATCATTAGTCGCTCTTAGTCACAGTAGTTTGTGTTTTGTCTTATAATAGCCTATAAGGTACAATGTCATCAGCCAAGTTGTGAAATTATTGGGGGAGTCTCGTAACATTGATAAAAGCAGGCTTGTCCCCATTCTCAAGTTCAAGGCACAGCGTGGCATAAACCCCTGCTCTTGCTGCGTGTGTACCCGTGTGTGTGTATGTGTGCTTATGTGGCCGTTTTAACCTTGTAAACGTCATTTTCCGACCAATTTTATTTGATTCACGTAGCGGGGAGGGCCTAGGAGAATTTTTTTGAGCCGGGGGGAGGCCCCCGGAAAAAAAAAAATTACCAGGGGGGAGGGCCAGGCAGAACATTTTTAACCCGATCGTCTGGCGACCGGCCCTCCCCCCCCCCGCTAAATATCGTACAGTCCCTAAATATGACTTGATCTCATTCATAAGCTTCATACTATAAACACTGGAGCTCACAGGACACCTTGGACTTCTTTTAAAGGACCATTAACACAAAATAGGCATTTTCACCTGCCAAAAATTGATTGAAGAACAAACGTTAAACTTTCGAAGACATGTGCCTTTGCTATAATTACATTATAATACAGTTATGTGTATCTGCATATTATGGCCGTTTAATCCAGAGAAAAGCAGACGTTTTTGCGCTACCGCTCAACGGGCTGCTGTGCGCGCTCCCGCGGCCACAAATCGGATTCTGGCAGATAATCACTTTTTGGCACGACACCGGTACTGCGTACCGGTGCGTACCAGCCCACTTCGAGCACTGGGTACGTTATTTCAAACAAACTTCAAACTGCATTGAATCATTAGTGTGAGCATGTATGAGTAATTACTACTCGAGCAAGATAGTGAATTATGTTCTCATGTTTATAGCGTTTTTTAAGTGACAAGCGCGTCTCGTTAAGCTCCTTCTCTGTTCCACAGTCACGCTGGCTCTGAGTGAAAACGCGTTTAGCCTTACCTGTACCACGGAGTGCTTTTTGTCCCTCTCGGCAGTTCATAGACCGGAAGGACATGGAAGCCTCCATAGAGCTTGCCCGTCCTATGTAAATTCTGATAAGTGATTCTTCGCTCAGGAGGATAAGTGAGATTGTTGACAGAGATAATTGTACACCAATGGGGACTTATTTATGAATGAAGACGTTGATTTGAGGTAATAAATTACTAAAAAAAACTACTTAGTGTCCCTTTAAGTGTATGCTATTGAGTAATGAATGACATCACAGTACAATTTTTAATTAAAGTTTCTGATACAGGATATAAATCCCCCACACCAGACTCACACTCAAAACAAACAACCATACAATAACAACAAAAACAAATACCACAATCTAGTTATTTAAAATCACAATAATTTCACAGATAATCACAAATCAGCTTTATAATTATACAAAATATCCTTTGTTGACCAGAATTTATCCAATCTATTTTTAAAAGAGTTAACTGAAGGAGCCCGCACTACCTCCTCTGGAAGCTCATTTCATGCTTTTACAGCACGAAGTATAATGACGTTATTTCTCTCTTCAGAGAAACCCCTTAGTGGGAATAATTTGAATGAATTCCCTCTTAACTCCTAATCCCAAAAATGTATGATAAGCTCGACTGTGATGTCATATATTCTGTGAACAAGCTTATAGACCACAATCATGTCACCTCTGTGTCTCCTTAGTTGGTAATTGTAGTTTTCTTAACATTTCTTCATATGACATTTCTTTCAAACTGGAATTAGTTTAGTAGCTCTTCTCTGAACCTGCTAATTGTTTTCTATATATTTTACTCCATAAACAATGTTTGTACACTTTTTTGATTTTAATAACAAATTACATTCAGTATCGTCATAGACTTGTGTGTGTGTGTGTGTGTGTGTGTGTGCTTGCGTGCATGTGTGCATGCGTCTGTGTGTGTGTGTGTGTGAGTCTGTGTGTGTGTGTGTTTGTATGTGTGTGTGTGTGTGTGTGTGTGTGTGTGTGTGTGTGTGCATGCATCCGTGTTTGTGTGTGTGTGTAGCTAAAACTCCTCCAAAGCCAGAGGAACCATAGAGGAGGAACACAGGAGGTCTCTCTCCTCCCAAGGATGCTAGGAGGCCGGGAGGGGCAGGGTGAGCAAACATGAATAATAATACCATAAATATGTAATAATAACATAACGATATAATATATATAATACAATATAATAATAACATAATAATAGCATTATAACATAACATAATAATATAATACCATAATAATATCATAATAACATAACATAATAATATAATAACATAACATAATATCACAATAACATGACATAATAATAACACAATAGAATAATAACAACATAATTATATCATAATAACATAACATAATTATATCATAATAACAAAACAAGGAGTTCAAAACAGCTCCACCTGAACACTAAAGTCTACATGAGGAGCCAAGGAGTGACTTATGAAATAATGGCTGATCAATAATAAACAATAGACATCAGATTCATGGGAACATAATACAGCAATAATAGACATTATGTCATCTTTTGTTTAAAAAAGAAACCAAACAATTTCTGCAAAAAGTATGACAAAGCAGTAAAAAGTGAACTGATGAACATTCTTAGTATTTTTAAACCCCATCGCAGTATTCTTGTTTATTTGTAGCTTTCTGCTTGTTTTTTATACAAATTAAAAACAGTCTCTGATATCACATATGTGTGTTTCTGTGTGTGTGTGTGTGTGTGTGTGTGTGTGTGTGTGTGTGTTTGTGTGTGTGTGTGTCACACATTGCCTTGGCAGCTTTCTGACTACCTGCCTATAAAGGTGTAAGAAGATGAAGAAGGAAGTAACTCAAGAAGAATCCAATATAGTCAACATAGGGGCTGTGATGACTGCGTCTGCTGCTGAAGCAAGACAAGCTGCCGAGACTCATAGACGAGCGCTAGCTGCATTAACCGGACAGTTGCAACAGCTAGCAGCCCATTTCTCCACTGTGTCTGCCCCCTCTTCTGAAGCATCGGCTTCTGCTCCTGCACCTGCACCAGCCTTCTCACCGTCCAGAGATGCTCCGGGGCCCCGGGTGGGAAACCCCGAGCGTTACGACGGTGATCGTGAGACTTGTGGCCCCTTCCTCACCAATTGCTCTCTTCTGTTCGCCCTGCAGCCCCGCACCTTCGCCACTGAACCGGCGAAGGTTGCATTTGTCATCAACCACCTGACAGGCAGAGCTTGACTATGGGGAACAGCTGAGTGGGAGAGACGGTCTACAGCCTGTGCCTCCTTTGACCTGTTTGCTGCTGAGCTTCGCAAGGTTTTTGGTTTCGAGAATTGTAGTTCTGAGTCAGCAAGGGGACTGATGGGACTGAAACAAGACGAGCGGTGGCAGATTATTCAATTGATTTCCTCACCAGAGCCAGCCAAAGCGGTTGGAACAGCTCAGCACTCTGTGACGCCTTCCTCCACAGTTTGGCTGACTATGTTAAAGATTAACTGGTTTCACATGACACCTCCAGCACCTTGGACGGGGTGATTGATTTGGCCATCTGCATCAACCTTTGTATCCAGACTCGAACGTTCTCTTCCACCACGCCCCCATGGGGGTGCTGCTGCAGCCAACTCCACCTCATCGGGTCAGTAGATTGGGGATCCTGAGCCCTGCAGTTGGGTCGCACCTCCCTCTCCCTGGAAGAGAAGGAGCGCTGCCGCAAGTCCAATCTCTGCCTCTATTGTGGGGCAGCAGGACACTCCATCTCCAGCTGTCCAGCAAAAGCCAGAGCTCACCAGTAGTTGGGGAGACCCTGGTGAGCTCAACTGCCCTGTCACCTCCCCAACGCCAGAGACCTCTGTTCCAAGGCCATCTCCTCCTTCCAGATGGCCCTCACACCTTGGCTAAATTCATTGACTCTGGGGCTGATGCCTGTATTATTGATGAGGCGGTGGTCCTTCAGCTGGGGCTCGAGCGGGTTCCTTTGCCTCATCCGGTTCCTGCTAAAGCCTTAGATGGACACATCTTGGGCACTGTCACGCATCAGACCTCTCCTGTTCACCTGCTGCTTTCTGGCAATCATCACGAAACAGTCCAGTTCAACATCCTGAGCTCTTCCTGCCTGCCACTCATCCTGGGGTATCCATGGCTCCGTCTTCACAACCCACACATTGACTGGGTCACCGGGGCCGTTCTGGAGTGGAGCTCCTCCTGTCATCAAAGGTGCCTGCAGCAAGCCTCAGCTCCGCTTCACTCCTCCAGCTTCCGCTCCAGCTATTCACATGACCTCTCCGGGGTGCCACCTGAGTACCATGATTTCCGCCAGGTCTTCAGTAAAGCCAGGGCCACGTCTCTGCCCCCACACCGCCCCTACGACTGCACCATAGATCTCCTGCCTGGTACATCACCTCCCAAGGGCCTGTACTCCTTCTTCATCTCCTGCTGGAGCGGGTTTTTTCTTTGTTGAGAAGGACAAGACATTGAGACCCTGCATCGACCACAGAGGACTTAATGATATCACTATCAAGAACCGCTACCCCCTGCCGCTCATCTCCTCTGCCTTTGAACTGCTCCAGGGCGCCACCATTTTCTCCAAACTTGATCTGCGCAACGCCTACCACCTTGTCCGCATCCGAGAAGGAGATGAGTGGAAGACGGCATTCAACACCCCTACCGGACACTACAAGTACCTCGTAATGCCGTTCGGCCTTGCCAATGCCCCTGCCGTCTTCCAGGCACTGATAATCGATGTGCTCTGAGACATGCTCAACCGATATGTCCTTGTTTATCTCGATGACATCCTCATCATGTCCAGTCAGTCCTCCAGCACCTCCTGGAGAACTCCCTGTATGTAAAAGCAGAGAAATGTTTCTTCAGTGTCTTTCCTGGGGAACATTGGGACACAGGGCAACATCCAGATGGATCCAGCTAAGGTCTCTGCTGTCACCTCCTGTCCTGTTCCTGAAAATCCCAAACAGCTTCAGCATTTCCTGGGGTTCGCCAACTTTTACCATCACTTTATCCGCAACTACAGCTCCGTGGCAGCCCCTCTCACCGCCCTGACCTCCTCCAAAGTGCCCTTCCAATGGTCACCTCCAGCTGCCGCAGCCTTCCAGACCCTCAAAGATCGGTTCACCTCTTCGCCAATCCACCAAATGCCTGACACTGAACGTCAGTTTGTGGTCGAGGTGGACGCTTCGGATGTTGGGATGGGGGCCGTCTTGTCTCAGCGCTCTGGCACTGACCAGAAGCTCCATCCCTGTGCCTTCTTCTCTCGGCCCCTGTCCTCTACTGAGCGAAATTATGACATTGGCAACAGGGTACTGTTGGCAGTTAAGATGGCCCTAGAAGAGTGGCGCCATTGGTTGGAGGGCACCAAGGAGCCTTTTCTTGTGTGGACAGATCACAAGAATTTGGAGTATATACGCTCAGCTAAACGACTGAACTCGCGCCAGGCCCGCTGGTCCCTGTTCTTTGCCCGTTTCAACTTCACCCTCTCTTACCGTCCGGGGTCCCGCAATGTCAAGCCCGATGCCCTTTCCCGCCAGTTCCAGAGGATTCTGCTGATAGACCTGAGCCCATCCTCCCTACACCCTGCTTCGTTGCCACGTTGACCTGGGACATAGAGGAGAGGGTGAGAGCAGCCACAGAAGGACAGCCGGGTCCCAGCTCCTGCCCGTCAAACTGCCTTTTCGTCCCTCCAGCCTTGAGGTCAGATGTGCTGCTAAGGGCCCACTCATCCAAGCTCTCTTGCCACCCTGGTGTTCAGCGGACACAGCATGCCCTTCTCCAACGTTTCTGGTGGTCCACCTTGCAGGACGACGTCCAGGATTTTGTCAAAGCCTGTCCAACTTGCAATCAACACAAGACCTCCCACCGGCCTCCTGCTGGGCTGCTTCAACCTCTTCCTGTTCCTCACCGCCCATGGTCCCACATATCTTTGGACTTTGTTACTGGTCTTCCCACCTCTGCCGGCCACACTGTCATCCTGACCATCGTGGACCACTTCAGCAAGATGGTCCATTTTGTGCCTCTGCCCAAGCTCCCAACTGCTAAAGAGACTGCTTAGTTGGTCCTGCTCCATGTGTTCCGCCTGCATGGCCTCCCTGTTGATGTGGTGTCGGACCGTGGTCCCCAGTTTTCTTCGGTGTTTTGGAGGGAGTTCTGCAGTCTGCTGGGTGCCACCGCCAGTCTGTCCTCTGGATTCCATCCCCAGACCAATGGACAGACTGAGCGCATTAACCAAGAACTGGAAACAGCCCTGCGGTGCCTCCCAGAACCCCTCTTCTTGGTTGTCACAACTACTGTGGGTTGAATATGCTCATAACTCCCTTGTCTGCTCTGCCACTGGCCTCTCCCCATTTCAGTGTGCATACGGCTATCAACCACCACTGTTCCCAGCCCAAGAGAAGGAGACTTCCTGCCCATCTGTCCAAGCTTTCATCCGCCGCTGCCGCAGAACATGGCTCTAAGCTCGCTCCACCCTCCTTCGTTCTGTGGGTCACTATGCTGCCACTGCCAACCGCCACCGTACACCTGCACCTACAGTGGGTATGGAAAGTATTCAGACCCCTTTAAATTTTTCACTCTTTGTTTCATTGCAGCCATTTGCTAAAATCAAAAAAGTTCATTTTATTTCTCATTAATGTACACTCAGCACCCCATCTTGACAGAAAAAAAAACAGAAATGTAGAAATGTTTGCATATTTAAAAAAAAGAAAAACTGAAATATCACATGGTCATAAGTATTCAGACCCTTTGCTGTGACACTCATGTCATGTGACACATATTTAACTCACATGCTGTCCATTTCTTCTGATCCTCCTTGAGATGGTTCTGCCCCTTCATTGGAGTCCAGCTGTGTTTAATTAAACTGATTGGGCTTGATTAGGAAAAACACACACCTGTCTATATAAGACCTTACAGCTCACAGTGCATGTCATAGCAAATGAGAATCATGAGGTCGAAGGAACTGCCCAAGGAGCTCAGAGACAGAATTGTGGCAAGGCACAGATCTGGCCAAGGTTACAAAATAATTTCTGCAGCACTCAAGGTTCCTAAGAGCACAGTGGCCTCCATAATCCTTAAATGGAAGAAGTTTGGGACGACCAGAACTCTTCCTAGACCTGGCCGTCCAGCCAAACTGAGCAATCGTGGGAGAAGAGCCTTGGTGAGAGAGGTAAAGAAGAACCCAAAGATCACTGTGGCTGAGCTCCAGAGATGCAGTAGGGAGATGGGAGAAAGTTCCACAAAGTCAATCACTGCAGCCCTCCACCAGTCGGGGCTTTATGGCAGAGTGGCCCGACGGAAGCCTCTCCTCAGTGCAAGACAATATGAAAGCCTGCATAGAGTTTGCCAAAAAACACATGGACTCCCAGACTATGAGAAAGAAGATTCTCTGGTCTGATGAGACCAAGATTGAACTTTTTGGCGTTAATTCTAAGCGGTATGTGTGGAGATAACCAGGCACTGCTCATCACCTGCCCATTACAATCCCAACAGTGAAACATGGTGGTGGCAGCATCATGCTATGGGGGTGTTTTTCAGCTGCAGGGACAGGACGACTGGTTGCAATTGAAGGAAAGATGAATGCGGCCAAGTACAGAGATATCCTGGAAGAAAACCTCTTCCAGAGTGCTCAGGACCTCAGACTGGGCCGAAGGTTCACCTTCCAACAAGACAATGACCCTAAGCACATAGCTAAAATAACAAAGGAGTGGCTTCGGAACAACTCTGTGACCATTCTTGACTGGCCCAGCCAGAGCCCTGACCTAAACCCAATTGAGCATCTCTGGAGAGACCTGAAAATGGCTGTCCACCAACGTTCACCATCCAACCTGACAGAACTGGAGAGGATCTGCAAGGAAGAATGGCAGAGGATCCCCAAATCCAGGTGTGAAAAACTTGTTGCATCATTCCCAAGAAGACTCATGGCTGTACTAGCGCAAAAGGGCGCTTCTACTCAATACTGAGCAAAGGGTCTGAATACTTATGACCATGTGATATTTCAGTTTTTCTTTTTTTTAAATATGCAAACATTTCTACATTTCTGTTTTTTTTCTCTGTCAAGATGGGGTGCTGAGTGTACATTAATGAGAAATAAAATGAACTTTTTTGATTTTAGCAAATGGCTGCAATGAAACAAAGACTGAAAAATTTAAAGGGGTCTGAATACTTTCCGTACCCACTGTAAGTAAGTAAGTAAGTAAAATTTATTTATAAGGCACATTTAAAAACAATTTTCACTGGCCAAAGTGCCGTACATGATGCAAAAAAGACATATAAAAGAACACAGACACCTTTATATACCTACAGTATATACAATCATTAAAATTGATTTAAAATAAGGACAGTACATGAAAAACATAAAAATAACAACATATAAAAGGGGAGGAAAGGCCAGGGAGAAGAGGTGTGTTTTGAGCCTAGATTTAAAAATGGTGACGGAAGGAGCGTCTCTAATTGAAGGCGGCAGTTCGTTCCAAAGTCGGGGCGCGGCCACAGCAAAAGCTCGGTCACCCCTCTGTTTTAATCTAGTGCGTGGAACGTGCAGGAGACCCATGCTACATGATCTAAGGGACCTGGGAGCTGAGTGGTGATGAATGAGCTCTGTAATGTAGGGCGGGGCCAGACCATTTAGGGCTTTAAAAACCATAAGTAGGGTTTTAAAATGAATTCTGTGGTGAATGGGCAACCAGTGGAGGGATGCTAGGATGGGGGTAATATGATCCCGCTTTCTGGATCCAGTCAGCAGCCTTGCTGCTGAATTCTGGACCAGCTGAAGGCGAGAGAGGAGTGATTGAGGGAGTCCTAGGTAAAGGGAGTTGCAGTAGTCCAGCCGTGATGTAATAAAAGCGTGGATTACTTTTTCCAGATTATGAAATGATAAATGGGGTTTCATCTTAGCAATGACTCGGAGCTGGTAAAAACTGCTCTTGACTACAGCAGCAATTTGCTTGTCAAAGCAAAAATCCGAGTCAAAGATGACACCCAGGTTTCTGGTGTGGGGTTTGACGTAGGGGGAGAGAATACCTAGGTTGGGCGTGAGAGGGGCTTTAGATTTGGAAGGGCCAAAAATAATGACTTCTGTTTTGTCATTGTTAAGTTGGAGGAAGTTACTTCCCATCCAAACTTTTACCTCCTCAAGGCAGTCAAGGAGGGTCTGGAGCGAGTCCGCAGATCTGAGAGGAAGGTATAATTGCGAGTCATCTGCATAAAAGTGAAATGAGATGTTATACTTTCGGATTATATTACCTAAAGGGAGCATGTATAGGCTGAAGTGGACTGGGCCTAAAATGGACCCCTGGGGGACCCCACAGGACACAGGGGCAGAGGGTGAGGAGAACTGGCCGATAGACACTGTGAAAGATCTATTGCTAAGATAAGAGGAAAACCATTGAAGAGCTGTACCACTTATACCAACCCACTGCTCTAGACGCGACAAGAGGGTGTTGTGGTCAACAGTGTCAAAAGCAGCACTGAGGTCTAATAGGATCAAAATGGCATTTTCTCCAGAGTCTAGAGTGAGGAGCAGGTCATTTGTTACTTTCAGCAAGGCTGTCTCAGTGCTGTAACGTGATTTAAAACCTGATTGAAATGGCTCCAAAATCTCGGCATGGTTTAAAAAGGGCAATAGTTGTGATAAAACCACCTTTTCCAGGATTTTTGAAATAAAAGGTAATTTTGAGATAGGGCGGTAGTTTTTTGGACATTTTGCATCCAGGTTGTGTTTTTTAAGCAGCGGCTGAACAACCGCGTGCTTAAAACTTGCTGGAACAAAACCTGTGGTCAGGCAGGAGTTGAGGATGACCTGAATAGTTGGGCCAATGGTGTCAAAGGCGTCTTTCATTATTTGGGAGGGGACAGCATCATTAGGAGAAGTTGAGGGCTTCATGACCCTAACAATGTCCCCCAGTTCCTTTAATGACAGCACCTAAGTGATGCAGGGGAGTGACTGGTGATGAGGGGGTGAAAGACTGCCTAATGTGATTGATTTTGTCAATAAAACATTTCAAAAATGTCATGCAGATGTCGGTGGAAGCCTCGACTTGTGGGGGGGCTTGTGGATTAATGATTGAGTTTAAAGTGCTAAAAAGGATTTTGGGACGATGGACGTGTTTGCTGATAATATTGGAAAAGTGCATAACTCTAGCTGCTTTAGCTGCTGTTTGGAATGTTGCTAGTGAGTTCTTAAAAATCTGGAAAGACACAGTGAGGTGGTCTTTCTTCCACTTTCGCTCTGCTGTCCGACAGGCTCGCCTGAGAGAGCGGGTAGTGTCATCCAGCCATGGTTGTGATATGAGTTTGGGGCGTTTGAGCTTAAGGGGGGCAATAGAATCTAAAATTGCTGAGCATGAGGAGTTGAATATACTCAGTAGTTCATCTGCACAAGGGGGGGGATCACTCACAGTTAAAATGGAGGTAGCAATATCACTAGCCAGAAAGCTATCTGCAAACTGTTCAGCAGTGAAAGGGTTAATGTAGCGTGCGTAACGATCAGGGGATTTGGCTGTACATTGAGGATCAGAAATGTTAACATTGAATACAATAGGTTTGTGATCAGATAAGTAAGCATCCTCGACATTCACATTATCAATGGACAGGCCATGGGATAAAATTAAGTCTAGGGTGTGCCCGAGTACATGAGTGGACTGATTAATATGTTGCATAAAGCCAAGAGAATCCAACAGATGACAGAATTCCTTTACCATGGGTTTATCTGGACAGCATACATGGATATTAAAGTCACCCAAAACCAACAGACGATCATGCAATGTTATATGATGCGACAGAAAGTCCGAAAATTCTGTAATGAAGTCCTTGTTTGGTTTCGGGGGCCTGTAGACCAGGGCGCACAGTAATGGAGTTGAAGTAGATTCCACCATTACGCATTGAATTTCGAAGGTGGAATAAGACCCCACAGAAAGAAGCCGTAATTTGAATGTATCCCTAAAAACCAAAGCAACACCACCACCCCTCCCAGAGGACCTAGGCGTGCTAAGGAAGGAGCAGTTTGTTGGACAAAGTTCTCCAAAGACGGATGTTTCACCCGCGCCCGCACCTATCCAAGTCTCCGTTAAGAACAGTAAATCCAAGCGACGTTGAGTAAAAAAGTCATTTAAAAGGAACGTCTTATTTGACACTGACCTGGTGTTGAGTAGCGCCACTTTTGCCGTCAGTGAGACAGTAGATTGAGTACAGCGTACATACTCCAGATGGCGGAGGTTATCCCCATTAGCTCCACCGCCAGGGCCGGTCGGTTTTCGGGGGATGCGGGGAGTCGAGCGAACCGGAATGATTTCAAAACACTGTGCCGGGGAGATCGGAGGCAAGGAGATAATGTTGCAGGGATCAATGCCCACATTTCTACGTTGTCTGGTCGACGATCGGGTGAGCGGTGCCGACAGCACAGTGGGAATGGTGCTGTCAGATGCGGCATGGATGTGGATTTTACGCCGACCGCCTCGGTGTGAATACCGGGGCTGCCGTGCGATGCAGAGGCTGGTGCAAAGTTTGTAAGCTTCAGTTGGCAGCCGATGGGACGAGGAGTTTAACTGTAGCAAGTCAGTTGCAGAGTAGGATAAATCCACTGTGTCCTGCGGTGCCATGATAGATCCGCAGGTATGAATCCACAAGGACAGCAAGGCATTGATGAGGAAGACGAGAGAAGTATGCGGCGGGCGCATTTTACCTCCCCATGGATCACCGGGATAGCCAGCAGAACTCACCGCCAAGTTGGATTAAAACCTCGATAGGCCAACTGCCTAACAGACGAACAGATCTTACACTCGCCAGCCGAGGCAGGGGTAGACAACCAGCCCAGGCTAACGAGCATGACCCAGCATACAGCAGTGAGGAAGGGGAGACTAACCCACGCTCACGACGGGGAGTCTGCACTCGTAGCACTTATCGAAATCCGACAGGTGGTAGGGGGAAAAAAGGAAAAGGACCGACGAACACAACACAGACCCGGCGAGCAGCGGCAGCCATTCGCGCCAGCGTACACTCTGTGTAGTCACTGGGCTAGACACTGCCAAATAGGTACACCACCCCAAAATAATTACCCCCAACAGCCAGGGTATGGCCCGCCACAGCAGGGATATGATCCACCACCGCGTGAGGGACGGCACCAAACGCAAGGGGATGTCGTGGCAGCCGGTGGCCGGCGGCAATAAGGACAAAAACAACAACGCAGGCGCCGGCACTCCCATAGCCACAACTGTACCTACCAATCTGGTCAGCAAGTGTGGCTCTCCACCCGAGACATACCTCTCCGGGTGGAGTCCAAAAAGATGGCACCTAAGTTCATCGGGCCTTTCACGATCCAGAAGGTCATCAATCCTGTGGCAGTCCGGCTGAAGCTCCCGCGTTCCATAAGAATTCACCCAACATTCCATGTCTCCAAGGTCAAGCCAGTCCACAACAGTCCCTGCAGTACCACCACCTCCCCCTCCACGAATCGTCGATGGCGGTCCAGTGTATGCAGTGCGTCACCTGATTCGCTCTCATCGGCGGGGTAGAGGTCTCCAGTACCTTGTGGACTGGGAGGGTTACGGTCTAGAGAGGTCCTGGGTTTCTGCTTGCCATATTGTGGACTCCAACCTCGTGACCAACTTTCATCGGCAACACCCCGACCAGCCAGCCAATGAGTCAGCTCGTCGAGGGACCCGCATATTGCCCCCACCTGTCCAGGATGTTGAGGACCGTTTGGGGGGGGAGACGTCGGATGTCAGGGAATCCCTCCTCCAGACCCCTTGTGCTGCTATTGGGTTCACTCCATCCATTGTTAGCATAGGTACGAATGGTTACCATAGGCGCGTATAGTTACCATAGGCGCGTATAGTTACCATAGGTGCGTATAGTTACCATAGGCACCACCGTATAACGTTAATAAGTGAGCAGCCCTGCCATGTGTGCGTGGGTGGGTGGACTGAGTGACAAACAGTAAGAGAGCTGTGTGGACACTAATGTTACAGGTTGATGTCCTGTCATATTATCTTTCTAAATGACATACACGTTTATATATATAATATATAAATTGTGTTCATAAATTAAGTAGCTAGGTAGCTAGTTTATCATTTCTGTACAAAATACATTACATTACAAAATACAGTACTTTATTTACTTTTTAGCTCAGCGCCATGAGGACAATCAGCGGAGAATGTAACAGTTTTCTGATTCTGATGCTGATTCTAGTACCTCATGGCCTGACCCGCCGGCCATGAGGACGACGCGCGCGGACTAAACCGCCCTCGGAGATCCCGCGAAGCTGTGTAGAGTCCGGACGGGACCCTGGACCGGACTCCGGTCCGGACTCGGGTCTGAACCCTGGACGGGACGTGTCCAGTGGTTCAGGGTGAAAGCAGTGGCGACGCTGCTCAAGACACACAGGAGCTGCTACCTAGGCCCGATGGTACACCTGCTCAGGCGTGGACTTCGACGGTCGAGGGCGTCAGTGGAGGCCTTGTCGCTGGCTCTTCAACTCCGCTGCGGGGGACTACGTGACCTGAGAGTGGCGTGGAAACATCCCTGTGCACCAAAAGCGGCTTCAAGGAAGCGGAGAACGCAACTCTCGGAGCGGACGGCGAAATTGGAGTGAATAATCCTTGCATGCGGGACAAGTTTGATGTACTCAAAGCAAAAGGCTTGCATTTTATGCACTTAAATGCTAGGAGTATTCCACCCAAAATGGACGAGATTTGTTTCCTGATGAACAAAACCCAGGTGGGCGCTTTATTTATTTCTGAAACCTGGCTCGATCCCAGTATCAATGACTCTGAGATTGAAATGGACAACTATAGCCTAATTAGGAAAAACCGAAATAGGAACAGAGGCGGAGTTTGTGTGTTCATTCGATCGGACCTACGCTTTTCAGTAAAGGTGGATTTGATCAATGACGAGGCTGAGATCCTAATGATAGATATATGCCTTCCCCAAACCAAGCCCATTCTTTTAGGGGTCTGTTATCGACCTCCTCAACAAAATTATTTTTATGAACACTTGGAGAATGTAAATAAATATCCTAAAATGGATGGAGAGGGAATGCATTCAAATAGGTGATTTTAACACTGATGTCATTAAGAAAGCTTGCCCCACTTACAGTGGTTATTCAAGATGTTGCAATATGTTCAGCCTTACCCAATTAATTAAAGACCCCACCAGAATTTGTAAATCAACCCAGAGCACAATTGATCTGATTTTGGTCTCAGATAAGGAGAATATCTCCCAGAGCGGGGTAATAGAGTATTCCTTGAGTGACCACTTTCTAATCTATTGCACTAGAAAGCTGCAAAGAGACACATTTAACAGACACAAAACAATCAAAATTAGGTCATTCAAACGCTATTCAGTAGACAGTAGTGGTGGATTTTCTCATTCGTTTGCACGAATCGGTTCGCGTCGTTCAGTTCGCCACAGAGAGTCGTTCGTTCGTTCGTTCGTGTTTCCGGTAGCGCTGAATCATTCACTGACTCGTTCAGTCGTTCAGTCGTTCACTTAGCTCCTCCCTCGTTCGCGAATCGCGAACGACTCGGCGAACGGCGAATGCCAGCCGAGTCGGTCAGACTCGGCTCCTCCTCGTTCACGAATCAATGCAGCTGAGTCTGTCTCAGACTCCCTCGTTCTTCTCATTTACTAACTAATCACGAAATCACGATTCACAATCGTGCAATGGTGCAAATGATGGTGTTAATAAATGTGTTAATAGCAAATACAACATTGTGTCTGGTTGAATATGTTAACATATGTATTTAATTTGAGTTCAACAGATTTATTTAATGTATGCATAATGACATGTCAGGATCAAAATGCCCCGTTCCCCCAATTCAAGGTAAAGGACAAACCAAACGCAGCGGGATGGGGGGGTAGTAGATTATTGGATGTTTAATATATCAGCAAGATAATAGACTTGGTAAAGTTAGACAAACCAAACGCAGCGGGATGTGTGTGTGTGTGTGTGTGTGTGTGTGGGGGGGGGGGGGGGGCGTAGTAGATTATTGGATGTATATCAGCAAGATAATAGACTTGATTTAGCAATGATGAGTTTTAAAGTTAATGATGTACAGTTGTGTCTGGGCATATTTTATTTACTATTGTGAAGATGGCCACGGCGATCCCCACTCAAGACCAAGATCCACCAAGGTGGGGGTCCCGGCCGGGTTGCGTGCGTGAGAAGGAAGCATGAAAGAACGAGACAGATTGACGAGACATTCAAATATTTTATTAATCTGGCATGACACAGAAAATACAAAGACAACATGTATTTACCATTTCACTGATATGTAAATGTAAAAGGCAATATTCAAATGTGAAAGTGGTATTGTTAATGTGTCAACCATTCGAAGGCGTCCTAGACTCACAGACAGACAAACAACATACATTGGCTGGCTCTCGTGATGACGAGTCGTGAGTGACGTCTCAGTCCTCGAGTCAATCAGTCAGCGAACGACTCGCGAATCAGCGGCGCCGCAAATCAGCGCGTCAGAGAGACTCAGCGAACGAGACGAACGAGCGAACGACGCGAACGAGAGTGGCGAACGAGGTCAGTTCGTTCACTTTAAAGAGTCGTTCGTTCGAACTGGTTCGTTCGCGAACGACCCATCACTAGTAGACAGTTTTAGAGAGAAAATCCAAATGCTGGATTGGTCACCAGTCCTAGAAACTATGGATATCAACCTGGCCTGGGTTAATTTTAAAACCCTGTTTTTGCCATTGACGCAGTGGCTCCGGCAAGGTCGGTCAGGGTAAAGCAAAGATCCCAGCCTTGGTTTAACTCAGAGGTACTTGAAGCCATCAGGGCTAGGGATAAAGCCATGTCAAAGTGCAAACGTACAGGGTACCCAGCTGACTTCTCACAGTTTAAAACTTGTAGGTGTGACAAATGGATAACCGCACATATGTATCAACAGACTGTAATAGCCGCACATAGCCACTAAGGACTATAAATATAAATATAAGTTGTATTAACCGCACCTGGTCACCAGATGGCGGCACACATAATACACTGGGGGCGGGCGCTAAACACTAGCCAATCAGCATATTATGCGTCATAGAGGCCACGCCTGCCCAGATACTACCAAACAACACATCCGGGGGAGGGCAGAAACCCTACAGGCAGCGTATCTGGACAGATACCCAGCTAAGGGGAGCTCCACGCGCGTGAATTTTACAATTCTTCTCCATTTGCTTGATAGATAATAGACCTAAAGTTAAACAAATAAAGTGAGTTAAAACGATCCTGAGTCGGCAGCCTTCTTCCTCAAAGAACACACCACATAGGAATGAGGCCCAACGTATAATCAAAGAGTCCAAAAGAACATATTTTTCTGAACAGAAATGAAAACAAGGACAAACCCCAGAATTTGTGGAAGGTTCTGAAAAATCTAGGATGCTTATCTAACACAAAAAGCACTCCCAGTTCTTGTATTACTCTCTCCATTGATGGAAAAGAGGTAAATAAGAAGGAGGATATTGCCAATCACTTTAACACTTATTTCACCTCAGTTGCCCATAAACTTGTGGAGAAGCTACCATCCAGCCCAAGACTGTACAGGCCTGAACACATTCAGGATTTCTATGCCAAGATTGGTGTGACTCCCAATAGTAAAAATCGGCGACATACTAAAGGGCCTTAACTCTACCAAAGCCACAAGGCTAGATAATATCTCAGCCAGGTTCTTAAAAGACACAGCTGATCTCATAGCCCCTTTTATGGCTCATATTATTAATCTGTCCTTGGAGCAAGGCACTGTTCCTGATGTCATGAAACATTCTAAAGTCATCCCACTTTTCAAGAAAGGTGATAGGTCTGATCTGGGAAATTATCGACCAGTTTCTATTTTGAGTGTAGCCTCCAAGGTCCTGGAGAAAGTAGTTCATGAGCAATTGTATCAGTATGCTGTGGATTCCAATCAGGGTTCAGACAGTCACATTCAAGTGACTCCTGTCTACTGTACCTAACTGACTTCATAAGGGGCAAAATCTATATTGGCAAACTATGTGGCATGATCCTAATTGACTTACAGAAGGCCTTTGATACAGTCGATCATAGCCTACTGTACAACAAGTTGTCAGCCTTGGGCATGTGCCCTTCCGCCTTGAGATGGTTTGTTTCCTACTGTTTTTAATCTACATCAATGACATGAAGTCCTGCAATGAGAACTTGTTTTTATATGCTGACAATTCTGCTATTATAGCCTCCAACAAAAATGAGCTTGAGCTGCATGCAATTTTGCAAGAGGAATTCAGTAAAATCAGGGACTGGCTATTAGACAATAAATTGTCTCTTCATGTGGCCAAAACTGAATTTATAGTGTTTGGCTCTAAGCCAAGACTGCACAAGAAAGAGTTGTCCAGTATCAGCCAGCCTTTGTGGGCAGGCTCTTCCCTGCCAAGCCCTCAGTGACCTATTTAGGATGCTGTTTAGATAGCAATCTAGATGGGGGGGGGGCATGGCTTTTAAGGTTAAGAGCAAGGTTAATGGCCGATCCAGATTCCTAGCTAGGAAAGCTCCATTCCTTGATGCAGTGAGCCTCAGACTGCTAGCTAATTCACTGGTTTAATGCTGCTTTGATTACGTCCTTGGCTCATGATATGGTGGTCTTACTAAGGCCCTAAAAGACAAACTGCAGGTTTCTCAGAATAGGTTAGTCAGGGTAGTGCTGGGGCTCACGTCAAGGGATCATGTGGGTAAGCTCCAGTTCCAACAGCTGGGCTGGCTCCCCCTGGAGGCTAGGGCAGGTCAGCTCCAGCTCAGGGTGTTCCATAATGTGTGCAATCACAAGTCACTTCACAAAATCACTTCACAAGGAGTAGGGATGCCCATGCATACCACACCAGAGCTAGTAGACTTGTACTTGCCTAAGTTTAAAACAAACATGGGTAAGTGTACTCTCAAATATAGTGGTGTGGTGAACTGGAATAAATTACCTTTGGATATTAAGAGCATAGAAAACTATCATTGTTTCAGAAAAAAGGTAAAATCCTGGCTCATGGAGAATTTAAATCCCTACTAACACGTCTGCCTCCATGTGAGTTGTCTGTTGGTGATTGTTTTGTATGCACATTGCACTTTAATACAGTAAGTAAGGGTTAGGGAAGATTCTTTTATATTTTTAGCCTCTTATAGTCTATTTTTATGATGTTTAATGTTTTGTTTTATGTGGATATATGTCTTGTCTTGTAATCAGGGACCATGATGGAAATAAGTGCTTGAACTTTGTCATGTTTTTTATCCCTTGGATATGTCTGGGGGGGGGGGGGGCAATGGGAGGGCTGGGATGAAGGCCAGAAGGATCAGGGGGAAGAGGTCAGGGTGAGTTAGGGGGAAAAGGTCAAACAAAACGCTTTGTGCTTGTCACTTTTATCTGGTGAGCTGCTGCTAATAAAGCCTTGCAGCTTTCTGATGACCTGCCTGGAAGTGGTGTGACAACACATGAAGGAAAAGACACATTAAGAATCCAACCCGACCAGATCCAGACCAATACCTCAGTCTAGGAGAAATCAAGGTGTGTGTGTTGTGTGTAGAGTGAACGCTGTAGGCATCACGTCACCACAGATATTTATCGGCCTGTGATTTAAAAAAAACCTCTGTGTCACTTGGCAGGTACTCTGATTGCTCTTCTGAGAAGAGAAATCATCTATTATATTGATTCTATTGATTTATATTACGTTCATATCAATGCATATAAAGTGTTCATATAAACCAGACGCTAATCCGTCTTTAAAGGCTACAGGAGGATGCTACATGGAAGTGTTCAGTAGAGTGTGAGCAGACAGAGCTCAGACAGCTAGAGGAGGATGCTACATGGAGGTGTGGCAGCAACAGGGTTGGTATGAGGAAGAAAAAGTCTAGTGAAGATGTACTGATCCACTAGAAACAGCAGCCTATAAGAGGTTATCTGGGAGGGGAACTAGACAAACTGGTTGGTTCACAACACCATACTTTCCTTGTTACTAAGTCAGACGGTTTGCTGTTGCACACTGTATTTCAGCAGGAAGAAGACGAAGGTACTGTAGTCAACTCTGATCTGTGATATATCATAAATATGCATCACTTCTATATCATATCAAAAGGTTGATTGCTATTTGTCTGTAAACACATATGGCTAAAAATGTTATTAAATATGTTATGTAGTACATTTTTAAACTGTAGCCTACGAAATTCACTGTTATATGGAGTTAAGCACCCGGTTAGTGTTAAAATACTTCTATTCTTTTTCTTCTGATTTAGGATTTGTTCTAAATCTCAACTGTCCTTGAGGTACAAATGATATAATATACAGTTGTTATAATTGTATTATCATCAATATTGTTATTATTAGTCAGGAAGACAGCCATCTTGGCTAGTGAAGGTGTTTAAACACCATCTTGTGTTGGGTCTTGTTCTCTGTGGACCTGCATCACAGATCTGGTTGTGATGTCATACAACATCAGGAAGTCAAAAACAGATAAAAGCATATCAAGGCCTATTCCAGTTTAATGTAACACAATGAATAGAAATTATTTTTTAATCTACATTGGAATTTATAAATGTTAACCCACTTTAACTTTTTTATTGTGCAATGGTCATTGTTTTTTCAGCATCGTCTGAATTATGATAATCAAGTTTGACCCAGCAACATGCCTGAACGTTTCAACCTGGAGAGCAGTGTAGACAATACCGGCCTGCCCTATATGCTCAATACGCAATTACCCGCAAATCCTTTTTTAATATATATTTTTGTAATTTTATAGATTGCAGGAATATTCTTGCCACATTGTCATAGTACACTATCAAATCGTTGTCATATTGTCCTAAAACAAACAAGTATAAACTTGGAGGGGAACTAGTCATTTGTATTTCCTCATACCTTCAGAGCCTTAATCAACACAGGGAACAGTAGATATGATATCCGTATGGTGAACTTGATCTTGATCACATTTGAAGCCCTTAGAGACATGTGTGGAATCAGCAGTGGACTCAGGCTGTTTGAAGGGCAGGGGCGAAAAGAAAAAAAGGGCACCAACTGCACGGCATGGGGCCCCGTCAATCCCCAAAAAGCAACGCTTAAAAGTAGGGACAGTGCAGATCGAGAAACATACAAATATTATCTAGATCAGTGTTTTTCAACCTTTTTTGAGCCAAGGTACACTTTTTTCATTGAAAAAATCATGTGGCACACCACCAGCCGAAAATGTTAAAAAAAAAAAAATGAAACTCTGTAGCTCATATTAACAATATAAAGTCAAGGCATTCAGTGAAGGCTGAAGAGAAATAAAATGACATCTTCTCCTCAAGAGTTTTCAAATGTTTAACTATTATCTCACACAATGCAGCAGTGTTAACATCTTGCCATTTCTTGGTGAGTGGGAACATTTCAAGGTTGCCACTTTCCACATGTTGTTGCCACAGGTGCACCTTTGAATGGAATCCATTTATTTTATCTGTACTTGTCAGCAGGTTTTCATTTCGGCCTTGCATTCGTGTGTTCAGTTCATTCAGATGATGAAAAGTATCTGCCAGGTATGCCAGCCTTGCACACCACTCATCACTTGCAAGCAGCTTTGCGTAATCGGACCACTCATTTGTCAGAAACACTTTAAGTTCCTCCCGCAGCTCATACACACGGCGCCTTGCCGCGCGACAACCATCAGACCTCCGTATGAAACAGCAAGGCTTTATGCTCCGCTCCCATTTCCTCACACAAAGATGCAAATATGCGACTTTTCACAGGACGTGACTTTACAAAGTTTACCATGCGCACAACATCATCCAACACAGGAACTAGGTCTGCTGGTAAAGTCTTGGCTACGAGGGCCTCACGGTGTAAAAAACAGTGCGTAACAATCACATCTGGGTTTCTTTCCTTCACTCTGCTTACAAAGCCTTTGGTGCGCCCAACCATGGCTGCAGCTCCATCAGTGCAGACACTCATGCAGTTTTCCCACGTAAGTCCTCCTTTTTCAAGATATTCTGACCGGAAAAATTTCCTCTCCTGTTGTTCTTTCTGGCAATGCCTTGCAAAATAGGTATTTTTCTCTGATTCCATCCACAAAACGCACATTGGCCAAGAGTTGAGCATGTCCACTAATATCAGTAGACTCATCAAGTTTCAACGCAAATTTCTTACTGATACGGATCTTTTCCAAAACCACACTTTCGATGTCTGCAGACATGTCATCAATACATCTGGAAATTTTGTTATCTGAGAGCTGGCTATTTCTTTAGCCACTTCAGGTCCGAGCATATCATTTACAATGGCTTTGCAGGCGGGAAGTATTAATGTCTGCCACAGTGTGGGACTTTTTTGATTTAGTTACAAGTTCCGCAACGTGATAGCTAGCTTTAAGGGCTCTCTCATTTACCTTTGTGGTTTTTCTCATGAAAGTTGCCTGTTTCTCCGTGTGTTCATGCAGGCGAACAAAATAGTCCGCATTCTTGTTTTGAAGCGAAGGGTGTTTCGTTTGGAGATGGCATTTAAGCTTACTTGGGACCATAGCACTGTTGGATAGCTTTTCACCACACACCAAGCACAACGGATTTGGTGCCGTTGCATCCCCGGTGAAAGCAAATCCAAATGAAAGATAGCTTTCACTGTATTGCCTCGAGACTTTGCTCGAGCTCACTGTCTTTGCTTTCTTTTGACCTCCACTCATACTAGGGCCTTCATCTGCGTCCGAATTTTGTCCACGGTCCAGTTCAGAGTTAGCATTTTTCCTTTTCAAAAACTTCTCCATCACTCAGTACGTTTACATGACACTCAAGAAAGTCGACTTATTGGCTTAATTCAACTATGATTGGATTACTAAGATGCATGTATACACCTTAGTCGAGCTATAATCGGTTCGAATCGACTTACTCATTATCGAGTTAAGACCCCTAGATTATGCGATTCATAGTCGACTAAGCGTGCATGTAGCCAATCGAATTGGCTTATGCGTTGAATTGCACTCTGCGCATGCTCGAGATCTCTTCCCGGGGCCGTGAGCCGGAAGTAGAAAGAGACGATAGTCGTGTTGTTGTTGTTGTCGCCGCCGTCGGATAAGGGATAACGAGAAACGGCGATTTATTTAAAAAGGTGGCGCAGAAGATGGAGGAAGCCGGTGAATGTAGTTACCCCCTATAAGAATTGTGTCCCGGCCGCGGGAGCGCGCATGGCATTCATTAAAGGTGGAAGCACACGGACACTACGCTTCCATTTCACCCAAGGCTGAATTAAAAGTACATGTTTTTCTAAATGTGGGTCATCAACAAGGTTGTAAAGTAGTAACTTCGGGCACATCTGTCAAAATAAATGTTTTCTCCCGACGTGTTTACAATCTTTATTCATTCATTCAGGGCTGTTCTGGTGGGTGAAATATGTTTTCAGCAGACAGCTGTACACTAACTTTGGGTCGGCAATTTATTTAAAAAGCTGGCGCAGAAGATGGAGGAAGCCGGTGCCGTGCCAATGTAGTTACCCCTAAGAGTGTATCATCATCAACGTGCATTCAGTACACACTACGCTTCGATTTAACCCAAGGCTGAATTTAAAGTCCATGTTTTTCTAAATGTTGCTCATCAACGAGGTTGTAAAATAACTACGATCTTTATTCATTCATTGCGCCGCGGCCAAACTGACGGCGGTATTCTCTGATATTATGAATCTTACAGACTGCGTCGGGTTCTCCGACTCTCTGGTACACAACAAGTAAAGACGCCTAGTCGGGTTTATCTCGCCCATGGGGAAAAGGAATTGGGGGAAATTAACTTTGGCTTTGACTCTCTGAAGTCCAGATTGAAACGCGACATGGAGGAGAAAGCGATGTTTCAGCAGACAGCTGTCAGTTCACTTCGGGTCCATATCATTTCTCCATTGACGCTCCATTGTTCCTCTCGGTCGTATGCGGACCGCTCCGCCGGCAGAGCAGCGGAGCAGTCCGCATACGACCGAGAGGTCGGAGAAATGATATGGACCCGAAGTGAACTGAGAGCTGTCTGCTGAAACATCGCTTTCTCGAATGAGTTTGTTGTTGCTGGTGACGTAAAGGGGTCAACCGGTGGCTCTATTACCACTAGTTGAAATGGGCACAGCGCCACCTATCGTACCGGGGCATGACACGCTTCGGCCAATGAATCGATTTACTCGCCGCCATGTATACGCGGACAATTGCAGTTGTCCAGTTGCGGAGCATAGACAAGCTATGGCTTTAATCGATATAATCTGTGCATGTAAACGTACTGACTGTCACCGCTAGCCACAATCAGTACGTTTACATGCACAGATTATATCGATTAAAGCCATAGCTCGTCTATGCTCTGCAATTGTCCGCGTATACATGGCGGCGAGTAAATCGATTCATTGGCCGAAGCGTGTAATGCCCCGGTACGATAGGTGGCGCTGTGCCCATTTCAACTAGTGGTAATAGAGCCACCGGTTGACCCCTTTACGTCACCAGCAACAACAAACTCATTCGAGAAAGCGATGTTTCAGCAGACAGCTGTCAGTTCACTTCGGGTCCATATAATTTCTCCATTGACGCTCCATTGTTCCTCTCGGTCGTATGCCGACTCCTCCGGCTTCTCTGCCGGCGGAGCGGTCCGCATACGACCGAGAGGAACAATGGAGCGTCAATGGAGAAATGATATGGACCCGAAGTGAACTGACAGCTGTCTGCTGAAACATCGCTTTCTCCTCCATGTCGCGTTTCAGTCTGGACTTCAGAGAGTCAAAGCCAAAGTTAATTTCCCCCAATTCCTTTTCCCCATGGGCGAGATAAACCCGACTAGGAGTCTTTACTTGTTGTGTACCAGAGAGTCGGAGAACCCGACGCAGTCTGTAAGATTCACAATATCAGAGAATACCGCCGTCAGTTCGGCCGCGGCGCAATTAATGAATAAAGATCGTAGTTATTTTACAACCTCGTTGATGAGCAACATTTAGAAAAACATGGACTTTAAATTCAGCCTTGGGTTAAATCGAAGCGTAGTGTGTACTGAATGCACGTTGATGAAGATACACTCCTATAGGCACGGCACCGGCTTCCTCCATCTTCTGCGCCAGCTTTTTAAATAAATTGCCGACCCAAAGTTAGTTGACAGCTGTCTACTGAAAACATATTTCTCCCACCAGAACAGCCCTGAATGAATGAATAAAGATCGTAAACACGTCGGGAGAAAACATTTATTTTGACAGATGTGCCCGAAGTTACTACTTTACAACCTCGTTGATGACCCACATTTAGAAAAACATGTACTTTTAATCAGGGCTCCGAACCGGTTCAAGGAACGAAAACGAAAACCGAAAACGAACGGAATTTTACGAGGAACGGAAACGGAAACGAAAACCAAATGGTCTTCAACTGTTCCGGAACAGAAACGTTATTCTGAAATCCCCAAAACCGGTTAATAACGTTTTTTTTTCGTTCTCTATATACCGTAAAACTTCCAATAAAAGCGGGGTCCCTAATAGACGCAGGGGTGTGGCGATACGTTTTGACAAATAAACGCAGGTCTCCAATTGAGGCCGGATCTGGATTTTATCAAAATTATTTCTTTAACGACTTAAGCCGTTTAGATCACCTACACAAAGATACGGTAACCGTTTAAACGTCTGTCCATATGGACATAACGCACATCGTTAGATCAGTTAGACTCTCCACAGATAAATCATTCAGTTCATTTAACACAAACTATGAACACCAACGCATAATTCATCAGACTTACCGGTAAACAAGAGAGACGGGGAAAAGGTCTGACTTCCAACTTTTGAAGCGATCATAAAGTCCGTACGGTGTGTGTCCGTTCCTGCATTGTTTATATTCCTTAAGTCCGTAAGGGTCCACCGATCAAAATAATCAATGGGTTTCATTAAATTAATCCGAGTTGTGAATAATATCATGTGAAGTCCATTGCTCACTGTCTGTTTACTGTCTGTATGCTGGCTGTCGTAAATCTTCCGCTGCCGTAAAACGATGTTCACGTTCGAGCGTCACCGCGGACCTACGGCCGGCGGGGGCATAGACATATATACATAGACGCCTCATAGACTGACGCTGCCCGTTAGAGCTGACGTAGCAGCGCGGCCGCCATCTTGGATGGGTCCCCAGTGCATTCATTTCTACTGAGGAAGTGTATCCCCAACTACAATAATAAGCATAACTCCCCGAATTCTTACCGGATTTTCACACGGTTTGGTTTGTTACAAATGGCAGAGATTTATTTATGATACAGGACAAATTATTATTATTATTATTATTTTTTAAATAATAAGAATTATTGTTCAGTGTTACTTGTGAAAGGTAATCCCACGTGATCTGGTGTCAATACTGCGCCGTAAGCTGCACTAAATACTGCATAGCTCTCCCGTTGACTCCTATGCTAGACTAGAGTGAGGAGACCCAACCAATATGGCGGCGACGCTGGGTTACGTTCCAGCACGTCATGAGGCGTCTACGGATATACAGTATGTCTATGGGCGGGGGTGCCCGCTATAGTAACACAAACACACCGCGGGGGGGGGGGGGGCGCGCAATAGTAACGGCCGACGGGGGGTGCGCAATAGTAACACACCACGGACCTACGGCCGGCGGGGGGGGGGGGGGGGCGCAATAGTAACACACCGCGGAGGCCCAATAACACTGCCGGAACGTTAAGAACGAACGTTATTTTACGTTCCGAACCGGTTCAGGAACGATATGTTGGTGGCGGAACGCAAGAACGAAAACGTTAAATATACCGGTTCCGTTCGGAGCGGAACAATTGAAAAATAATTTCGTTTTCAAGCCCTGCTTTTAATTCAGCCTTGGGTTAAATGGAAGCGTATAGTGTCCGTGTGCTTCCACCTTGCATGCATGCCATGCGCGCTCCCGCGGCCGGGACACAATTCGTATAGGGGGTAACTAATTCACCGGCTTCCTCTATCTTCTGCGCCACCTTTTTAAATAAATCGCCGTTTCTCGTTATCCCTTATCCAACGGCGGCGACAACAACAACAACAACATGACTATCGTCTCTTTCTACTTCCGGCTCACGGCCCCGGGAAGAGATCTCGAGCATGCGCAGAACGCAATTCAACGCATAAGCCAATTCGATTGGCTACATGCACGCTTAGTCGACTATGAATCGCATAATCTAGGGGTCTTAACTCGATAATGAGTAAGTCGATTCGAACCGATTATAGCTCGACTAAGGTGTATACATGCATCTTAGTAATCCAATCATAGTTGGATTAAGCCAATAAGTCGACTTTCTTGAGTGTCATGTAAACGTACTGAATGCCACTGTCGCACTCAAAGAACAGGAAGTGGGATGTCTTTCGGACTGTCAATCACTCAAAAATTGTTTGGGATCATAAAGCTAAGCCAAAGGGTCTTCTGGGAGGGCATTTGAACATAAGAAGTATTAAATCTAAAAGTGATCAAGTGCATCATCTTTTACTGGATTCTAATTTGGACTTCCTTTGTTTATCTGAGACTTGGCTGCATAAAAACACTCCATCAGCAGCATTAAATGTCCCTGGTTTTAACTTTTACAGGAGAGATAGAGAAGGCTCAAAGGGAGGAGGAGTTATGATTTATGTGAAGGACAGAATCCAGTGTAATGAAATCCATTGGTCAAACTGTGAGGAATTGGAATGTATTGGTCTAAATATCATTTTGTCACCGCAGATGTCCTTTACTCTTATTGTAATTTACCGGCCTCCCTCTTCCAATATCAGTTTCTATGAGAAATTTGAGAAATTGTTAAAAGAATGTAACTTCAACAAAGAAGTAATTATTATGGGAGATTTTAACATCAACTGGGGGGAAAAAGCCTCTAGAAAGAACTTCAAACAGATAACCGATAAATTTGACCTTATGCAACTGATTAATGGGCCCACAAGAATAACTAATTCCACCAGTACTCAAATTGATTTAATATTTAGTAACAGACCTGAGAGAATCTTAAAATCTTATAATATGGTAACTGGTCTCTCTGACCACAATTTGACACTGGTAGCCAGAAAACTAAGCAATAAGCGGTTTAGCCCTAGTGCCAAGGAATATGAATCTTTTGGAATCCCCAAAAACAAACAGGAGAACTTTAAAAGTGCTGTTCAACAGATTGAGTGGGATAATTTACTGTTGGGCATAGACCATGAAGAGGATAGTCGAATATTCTCAAAAAAACTAGAGAGCATTATTAAAGATTTTAACTGCAAATGTAGGCGCAAAAATAACAAAAACACCGTCCCTTGGATAAATGCAGACATTTTAAAACTAATGAAAGAACGGGATCTTGTTTTAAAAACTGCAATAAAAACTAAGTTGAGTCATGACAGACAACACTTTGCTAGTTTAAGGAATAAAGTGGTAAAGAAACTAAGAAAAGCAAAGGCAGATTTTTTCTTGACCATAATAGAAAAGGCAAGAGGTAACTCTAAAGTTATCTGGAACCAGCTAAAAAAATTAACAGGACATCAAAATAAAGAGAGGAAACTGCTTGAACTTAAAATAAATGGAATGCTTACAAACGATCCTGCGGAAGTAGCGGAAGCTCTTAACCACTACTTTATCGATTCTGTGGCTACTATTGCAAAGTGTTTTTCACCTGAGTGCACTAATGTTTGTCCAGTTAATACAATGGAACCTGCTTTCAGCATAAGGAATGTCACTGAATCAGAGGTTGCCAGAATGATTCGATCTCTGAAACAATCCAGAGCAAAGGATATATTTGGTATGGATGCAGTTATGCTCAAAGAGCTCAGTACAACACTAACTAATCCTATCACCAAAATTACTAACCTCTCGATTTCCCAGGGATTGTTTCCGAGTGTTTGGAAGTCGGCTGTTGTAGTCCCAATATTTAAATGTGGAGATCCTGTTTCAACTTGCAATTACAGACCTATCAGTATCCTACCTACAGTGTCAAAGGTTGTAGAGAAAGTAATAGCTGAACAAATCACCCGTCATCTAAACAACAGCTCTTTTACACTGCACCCAATGCAATTTGGCTTCAGAGCCAATTATTCAACTGAAAAAGCCAACTGTTTTTTAATGGAAAAAATCAAATCTCTATTGGATAAAGGTGGTGTTGTTGGAGCTGTGTTCCTTGACCTCAAGAAGGCATTTGATACTGTTAATCATAGAATTCTCATGTCAAAGTTAGCTAGTTTTAATTTTTGTCCAAATACACTTAAGTGGATAAAATCATATTTGTCAAATCGATCTCAGTCTGTTCAGGTTCAGAATCATCAATCAGCTGCCCTTCGTCTGTCCACAGGAGTCCCACAAGGATCCATACTGGGCCCGTTGCTATTTACATTATATATCAATGACTTACGTATATCCTGACATCAATATCCAAATGTATGCTGACGACACAGTAATTTATGTACATGGTAGCAGCATGACACAGGTTGCTGATAAACTTACAAACTCCATGGCGCATGTAACAGCATGGTTAAAACAATGCTGTTTGCAGCTGAATGTGTCTAAAACAGTATGTATGTTTTTTACCAAGAAGAACAGTCCTAGTGTTGAGCCAGATATCTTTGTATCAGGGGAGAGGCTACAGGTTGTATCTGAATACAAGTACCTTGGTGTTTTGGTTGACTCTAAACTTTCTTTCAAGGCTCAGGTGAAAAAGGTCTGTAACCGGGTCAAATTTAATCTTTCAAACTTTAGGTTCATTCGAGATTACTTGTCAACAGAAGCGGCTAGGATGTATATGCATTCCATGGTTTTTTCTCATATCATTTACTGTTTAACTATCTGGTCGCAGGCTAGTAACACTTCTCTGAAACCAATAGAATCTTTGTATAAACGAACAGTTAAAATCCTTGACAAGAAACCAGTACATTTTCATCATTGCCCAATATTAAGAAAATATAACCTCTTGAGTTGGGACAACTTGATTAAATATGTAAATGCTTGTCTTATGTACAAAATTATACATGGTTCCACCTCTCCTCCGCTCAGACAGTTCGTCAACATAAGAACAACTGCATATGGGTTTACAAGAGGTGCAGCAAGAGGAGACTGTATTATTCCACTTAGAAAAAGTTATTTTAGTCAGTCTGCATTCTCTGTTAGAGCTGCAATACAATGGAATTCCATCCCAGCAACTATTAGAGAGCTGAATACCTACAGTTTATTCAGAGCTCATTTGAAGAGATGGTTAATTGGTGCTCAGCACTGTCAGCACTAGCACTTGATTACTCCTTCCTGTCCTCGGTCCGTCTGTGCCGAACCTGTAGCCATCTTGCTGTTGTCTGTCTGCCTTCATGTGTCGGCATGCATGTCTTATTGTGGTCTTGCTTTTATTCTGTATGCATGCATTTGTGTCTGTGCTTCTGCTTTGCATGCTGTGGTGTGATGTGTCTTGCGTCATGGTTTTTTTTTTTTTTTTTTTTTTTTTTGTGTGCTGCATGTTTTGGGGATGTCTTGAATGATGCTTTCTGATTGATGTTATATATGTTATTTTGTCATGCTAACTGCTGTGCATGTTTTGCAGATTGTCTTGGCCAGTAACTTTGTCATTTTAATCTTATTTTGCATATTCTGTTCTGTTTGTAGGGTGACTTTAACATCTGTCTAGGGACTACAGATGAAAAATAGCCTTTTGGCTAATTCTGGCGCATTTACAGTAATGTTATTAATGTGCACTGTCCCTGTTTTCAAATAAACTTATTATTATTATTATTGTCACCGCCACCTGTCGCATCCATGCATCACTAATTCTCTTGTCTCAAAGTACAAGGCAATTAGCTACCTGCTGCTACCTGCTGCCACCTACTGATATGGAAGAGTATTACATGATAACTCTGCCAGTCACTAGACAGCACAGACACTCGACTTGTTTTTTAGACCAATTAGGTGAAATTGGATCATTTCCCACGGCACACCCGACAATATCTCACGGCACACAAGTGTCGTTGAAAACCACTCAACAGTCGTTGAAAAACACTAATCTAGATATTACTGTTAGCCCATCGGCCCCATGCAAAAATGCAGAAAATATTTGCTAATGGCCATACAATAGGCTATGTTTTGAATGTAAGCAGGGTTTGACTATTTGGCGGCACCCCTAGAATGTCATCATGGCACCCACTTTGGGAAATCCTAAAAAAACAGCACCCCTTTCCATGGAAGGGCACCCATAGAGAAGATCAAGTTTAGACCATTGTAAAGACACCTTATAGGGCACTGCATCATGTTTTCTCTACTAGAAGGGCATTCATTAAGACATGATAGAGTTTTCTTGCTCTAGAGGGCACATTATAATTTATTGCATGGGGGCACAGAGTAGCTTCGCGAGAGCAGCCTGATCTCGCTAGCTCCATGATATTCCACTCACAGTTCAGACTGGCATTACACGACGGAGATAATTTGGAGCCGATCACCAAATGATCGTCCAATCAGCGTTGGTTTTGAGGCGGGTTCAAGTGTGACGTAATGAGGAGCGACTCTTCAGTCTAAACAACATGGCGGCTTCCGCGGATGTGATTGAGATGCGCACAGCTATCGAGCAAGTTTTAGCAGAATTAGAGTGTATTCCTTCTCTAAAAGATGAGCAAAAAGCGGCACTGGAGGCTTTCCTCGGAGGAAAAGATGCTTTTGCCCTTCTCCCGACTTGTTTACTTGATGAGCTTGCCTCGACGCTCTGTTATCACGTCATACGCTTCGTTGATCTGATTGGTTGATTTGGCCCGTCAATCACCAACATAGGCAGATGGTTTATCCAATCAGCAACCAGTATTTTCGCCCCTCCCAAAGGCTCTCCAATGGAACGATTCCAGATGGAAATGCTGAGCCAACGCGAATCATTCCATCTGGCGGAGTCAGGTTAGGCACAGAGGGCACTGAATAGTTCCATTTTTTCCACCTCTCACTTGGAAGGGCATCTAAGAGGGTACTTCATGAGTTTTCCTCAGAAATGCACCTGTAGGGAACTTCAAGTATATCCCATTGTAAGGGCACCTATTGTATGGCATCACATCACATTTTCTCCACTGGAAGGATCCATTAGGAAACCTTCCAACTTTTCATGCATGTAAGGATACCCTTTATACAGCATCCCATTTTCTCAACTGGAAAGGGCACCCTGTCATGTAGTGGCAGCATAGAGGGCACTTTATCACGGCACTGTTTACCTTTGTAAGGGCATCCATAGGGATTGTCAAGTTTAAACAATTGGAAGGGCACCAATAGGGCACTGCATCACATTTGATCCACTAATAGAGCACTCATTAAGACATGTTATTGTAATTTCTTGTGTGTTGATGTTTCCTATGTGAAGGGCAGCCAATAGCGCACATACTCGACTTTCGCCATTCAAGAGGGCACTTAAGCCCAATGTTTTCAACCGGTGGGGCGCCCCCTGAGTCCGCCAGTGTGTGGAATGATAAATAGTTATTAGTTATTAAAAAAACGTCTGGGCAGCATACCCACATCTTTCCCCTTATCGAGAATGAGAGTGTGTATGAATTTGCATCAAGGAAAGACCACCCTTCCTCTCGTCCAAAGTAAACAGAGACAGATAACAGCCCCATTTGACTGGTAAAAAGCAGGTTTTATAAAAGCAGTGAAGAAACAAATGCTGAATGGCCATACAAACAATATGTAGTTGTGTTTGTGTCCAGGTCTCCAGTCTACTATGAATGAGGAGAGAGAGGAGGGGGGTCCTACCTCTAAAACCACTGTGTCTGGGGAACATGGCCGCCACAGCAAAGCTAAGAGGTAAGAAGAGGATCTCTAACTGTCTGTGACTGTTGTCCATCTCAGAGCTCAGCAGTGATATATCATGACACCATCATTAGTCTGAGTAAAAGCTGTGTGTGTGCTGTGTTGAAGCCCAGAACAGCAGGAGAGAGCAGACTCCCCTGTACCCAGCTGTGTCTCCATGAAGAGTGACCAGTCTATCACTCCACTTGATAACTTTAAAGATGAAAATCAGTATATTGAGAAGAGGTAAGGATTTATCAGAGATTATAAAGATACAGCATCTATCGAACATCCACAGGGCTTGAAATTAACGTATTTACTTGGTAGCACTGGTGCTCCCAACTTCAAAAAGTTAGGAGCACCAGCAAAGGAGCACCCACCAAAATGTAAGGAGTACCAACAATGTGTCAATTATTTGTGTATTGATTATGAAATGATTGATTAAGAACGGTATGATTGAAAGATTAACCAGCTCACGTGGCTCCCCCAGAATTTGTTCATAGGGGTGGCCAGATGGGGCCACTGAAAATCTTGGGTGGCACCAAAACCAGAAGCCATAACTGAGTTTCAGGAATTATATTATGCTGTTGTAGTATATAGACTACTTAAACTGTGTCAATATGACAGTTAAGGAATCACATACTGATGAACTTTGGTTTCTTATTTTACAGTTAATGTTTCTAATTATCTGATGTGCATAGACTAATACCGGTACAGTTGACATTTTGAGTTCCACAACAATCCTGTTTTAATGTGTTATGTATCTGTACATAGCCTACATGTGTTCGGTGATTCATTGTTCTTCAAATAGGCTAGTTGTCCTTTCCTTTAAAAGACAAATATACAGATTTAATTTGAAGGAGTACATTGATTGTAAGGAACAAAGCATTTACTAGGAACAAGCCTACTGAAGCTTGAAAACATCATGTATTATGCATGCACGACTCGCGTGTGGGGCCAGCGCTTGTATCAGAGTGGCCGTGGCCCCCCTGGCCACCCCTTGGCGGCGCCATGTGCTCCCGCTGGATTGAAGTAACTCTTGAAGCTGCGCACACACTGGCTCACGGTGCTCAGCTCACCCTGTTCTAGTCCTCCGGAGGCGCATCGTTGAAGTGTCAATGATTTCAGTCCGTTTCACAGTAGAGAAACCACGGTCCTGATTATATTTAATTATGTTTACTTTCTCTACAGTAAGTGGATAGATAAAATAAACCTAAAGAACCATGTTTATTGTTAATCAAGCCCTGATACATTAACCCTGGTTCTTGTTTTTCTAGAAGAGTCCAGCAGGAGAGAGCAGACTCCCCTGTACCCAGCTGTGTCTCCATGAAGAGTGACCAGTCTATAGGTGTACCTGTTGCATTTAAAAATGGCTGCCCCTCCGGAGAGGAGAGGTAGGAGTTTCAAACAGACGATGAAAAAAGACCAGTTGGTTGTTATCAGCCTCTACTGGTACTGATGTTTACAAGTCTGGAAAAATGCATAAGAGCGAGTGTGTGTGTGTGTATTCTCTACAGACGACACCAGCAGAGGTCAAAGGTTACCAGTGCCCAGATCAAGGTGTGTAAATGTCCAAGAAGACATTTGAGTCTAGCTCTACATGAACATTAAAAAGCATCTCTTGTGGTGCTAATGGCACCAGGCTTCCCTCTTTAGATCAGCGGGACGTGAATCTAGGACTGATGCTTCGGATGTCCTCAGTGAGTTCAGAGTCAAATTCTCATTGTTGTTTGTTCTGTTCCAGAGGGCTGAGGAGGACGCACATGCTTTTCTAGACAAGGAGCTGAAGAAGCTCTGGAGGGGTCTCTTCTCAGATTACCCACAATGCTCAGAGAGTGAGAGGGAGGAGGAGGATGGTAAGAAAGAGGAGCAGAGGAGGCGCGCCATAGAGGGAGTGGTAGACATCACAAAGCTCTGCCTGATGGAGATGAACCAGGAGGAACTGGCCGACACACTGTGGGCCAGTAAGAGACTCTAATCTTTTTTTTTTTTTAATAAACAGCAAAAGAAAAAAGGTTTTTAACCCAACAGCAAAAGAGTTCTTATATTTCTCACCACTACATCATTCATTCTCTTGCAAAGACTGCTTTCTCACTAGTAAATCGATCATACAAGAGTCTAGACATAACAGTTACATCAATCCATTCAATTGTAGTAAGTGATTGTGCCCCTCGCTCCTTACAGCTATTCCATAAACAACCCCCCAGATGGCGCTTCTCTCAGTACGTTTACATGCACAGATTATATCGATTAAAGCCATAGCTCGTCTATGCTCCGCAACTGGACAACTGCAATTGTCCGCGTATACATGGCGGCGAGTAAATCGATTCATTGGCCGAAGCGTGTAACGCCCCGGTACGATAGGTGGCGCTGTGCCCATTTCAACTAGTGGTAATAGAGCCACCGGTTGACCTCTACGTAACGTCACCAGCAACAACAAACTCATTTGAGAAAGCGATGTTTCAGCAGACAGCTGTCAGTTCACTTCGGGTCCATATCATTTCTCCGACGCTCCATTTTTCCTCTCGGTCGTATGCGGACCGCTCCGCTGCTCTGCCGGCGGAGCGGTCCGCATACGACAGTTTGTGTGTGGGCAACCTTTATGGACATAAATGACTCACCGAACAACTCACCAACATACTCTGGGAAACCGCAAAAACAGTAATAGAGGGAAAAATAATTTCATACTCTTCCTACAAGAAGAAAACAGACAGCACACAAAATCAATCTAGAACTAAAAATCAAAGAGTTAGAAAATACTTCATCGGTTCATTAAAAAAATGTGTTAAAAAGATTTGTTCACCGAATCGTTCAGTGCTTCCTACTGTGTACGTAGTCACTGAACTGCCACTCACTGAACTGAATCATGACTGACTGTTTACTTTGACTGGATATTATTTACTATAAAAACTGCTTGGACAAATCCGAGTATGTCCGGTCGTTGCTCCACTGAACTCAACTATTTGTACACACATTGTTAGTTAATATGTTGTGTTTGCATTCTTGAACACACCCCATTCCTCCGGCCAATGAATGAGTCAGAATTACTTGAATCATTCTGTAGCCCAACAAATCACGTTTGCTCGCAACTGACTGAGAGCTCAACTGAACTGACTGATGAACAAATTATTTCAGGAAGTGAATCATTTCAGTTCATTCACCCAATAGATTTGTTCGCTAATCCCAGCTATAAAAAACTTTATCTCACCAGAAGATAAAAAAACACATTTCAAATATTCTACCGTGAATTATACACATCAGACAACGAACCAAACCTCCATGACAAATCATTTCCTCAATAATATACAGTAGACCTACCCACATTAACAGAAGACCATGGTGAAGTGCTTTCACAAAGCACTCATGCTAATGCCATCCAGTAAAGCACCAGGCCCAGATGGAGCCCTCTCTCCCCATCACTCGCTTGTTTGGCGACTCATGATCATGCACACCTCCCAACCACATTATAAATCGCTTTAACTGTCTCCAAGAAAACCATCCTCCTAAACTGGAAAAGCAGGGGGAAAAAAACATCTCCATATGGATAAACCTCTTTACACAACACATAGCAATGGAGAAACTAACTGCATCTATTCAAAATCAAATACATCAGTTCCAAAAAGCTTGGGAGCCCATCCTCACTGCATTACTACTGGAATAACATTGACACCACAACTCTCCTCTTCATCCCTGATATATATCCCATAACAACCCTTTTCTTTCAACTAGTCTCTCTCCTCTTTCTTTTCTTTCTCTTTTAAAACTCTTCCCCCTATGGCTCCTCTACACTCACGTACACACACACACTCACACAAACACACATGAACCCTACACAACAGACTGCCCGGCACCTCTGCTAATACACACACCCCACACCACCGTTTTGTGATGGTGTAGGGTTATTGTGGGAGTATCAGGTTAAATGGTTTGATCCAGATATGTAGGGTTATTGTGGGGGTATCTGGTTAAATGGTTTGATCCAGATATGACGAGTTATTGTGAGGGTATCAGGTTAAAGAATGTGAAAGAATATACTGCCGATCAACAGCAGAATAACTCAGTGGAAGAGATGCAACACTATCTTGTTATATCAGCATAGCCAGTCACTTTCCACTGATACACAACAATGATAGCACTGCTTAACAAGTTATAAGACATCTGAAGTAGAATTTATAATACTACTACTGTCATTACACCAATCATATTGCGGTGGAAAAAATCCTAAAATGAGTTATCCATAACGTGCATAACATCCTAGTTATCACCAGCTTCTCCAACCACAAGTAATGAACCAATAAATATCATTTAACACGAAATATTGACATTTGAAGGCACCATCCATTAACTAATGTCTTCTGTTGTTTTCTCATTTAGAAACTGTTGCTGTCGAGTGGCAACATAAACTCAGGTCTCATCTTAAGAAGAAGTTCAGGTGTGTGTTTGAGGGAATCACTAAAGCAGGACAGCCAACAGGTCTGAATGACATCTACACAGAGCTCTACATCACAAAGAGAGACAGTGGAGACGTCAACAAGGAACATGAGGTCAGACTGATTGAAACAGCTTCCAGGAAGCAAACCAAGGAGGAAACACCAATCAAATGTGAAGACATCTTTAAATCCTTACCTGGACAAGATCAACTAATCAGAACAATAATGACAACTGGAGTGGCTGGCATTGGTAAAACCGTATTAACACACAAGTTCACTCTGGACTGGGCTGAAGGCAAAGCCAACCGCGACATAGACTTCACATTTCCCTTCACTTTCAGAGAGCTGAATTTACTTAAAGGGAAAGAGTTTAGCTTGGTTGAACTTCTTCATCACTTCTTTGTTGAAACCAAAGAAGCAGGAATCTGCAGATATGACCGGTTCCAAGTTGTCTTCATCTTGGATGGTCTGGATGAGTGTCGACTTCCTCTGGACTTTCAGAACAACCAGATCTGTGCTGATGTCACTGAATCGACCTCTGTGGATGTGCTGCTGACAAACCTTATCATGGGCAACCTTCTTCCCTCCGCTCGCATCTGGATAACCACACGCCCTGCGGCAGCCAATCAGATCCCTGCTCAGTATGTTGACATGGTGACAGAGGTGAGAGGGTTCACCGACCCACAGAAGGAGGAGTACTTCAGGAAGAGATTCAGAGAGGAGATGCTGGCCAGCAAAATCATCTTCCACGTCAAGAAATCACGAAGCCTCCACATCATGTGTCACATCCCAGTCTTCTGTTGGATCACTGCTACAGTTCTGGAGGACTTATTCAAAACATCCCAGGGAGGAGAAGAGATGCCCAAGACTGTGACTCAGATGTACAGCCACTTCCTGAGAGTTCAGTCCATACAGGGGGACAGGAAGTATCATGGGAGAGCTGAAACGGATCCACACTGGAGTTCAGAGAGCAGGGAGATCATTGTTTCTCTGGGAAAACTGGCTTTCAACCAGCTGGAGAAAGGCAACCTGATCTTCTACGACGCAGACCTGGAAGAGTGTGGCATCGATATCAAAGCAGCCTCAGTGTACTCAGGAGTGTTCACCCAGATCTTTACAGAGGAGTGTGGGCTGTACCAGGACAAGGTGTTCTGCTTTGTCCATCTGAGCATCCAGGAGTTTCTGGCTGCCCTTTATGTCTTTCTGTCCTTCATTGACACTGGTGTCAATCTGCTCTCACAAGAACAACCACGATCCATGTGGTGTACTCTTGTTAGAAAGAAACCCAAGGTCTCCCTCCTCAACCAGACTGCTGTGGACAAGGCCTTACAGAGTGAGAACGGACACCTGGACTTGTTCCTCCGCTTCCTCCTGGGCATCTCTCTGAAGACCAATCAGATTCTCCTACAAGGTCTGCTGGGACAGACAGGAAGTAGCTCACGGACCAATCAGGAAACAGTCCGTTACATCAAGAAGAAGATAAGTGAAGATCTCTCTCCAGAGAGAAGCATCAATCTGTTCCACTGTCTGAATGAGCTGAACGACCGTTCTCTAGTGGAGGAGATCCAAAAGTACCTGCCATCAGGAAGTCTCTCCACAGAATCTCTCTCCCCAGCTCAGTGGTCAGCTCTGGTCTTCATCTTACTGTCATCAGAAGAGGAGCTGGACGTGTTTGACCTGAAGAAATACTCTGCTTCAGAGGAGGGTCTTCTGAGGCTGCTGCCAGTTGTCCAAGCCTCCAAAACATCTCTGTAGGTTTACAAATAACTCTATTACAATACACACAACACAATATACATAATACTAGAATATAAAAGTTATAATAATATACAAAACATCTCTGTAGGTTCACTAATAACATGTATTACAATACACACAACACAATATACATAATATTAGAATATAAAAGTAAAATAATATGTAATAATTAGGGCTGTCAAACGATAATTTTTTAAAACTGATTAATCGCATAGTATTGGCGAGTGAACTCACGATTAATCGCAGTTTTTAAATTCTATTTTAAATCCACTCCCATTGAAGTTAAATGAGATAATCAAATGGAATGACACATTGTCATTCATACCAAATATGGAGAACTCCGGTGTAAACTGGTTCTGGGATGTTTAGTATGAGAACGAGTTCCAACGTTACCATGGTGATTAAAGGAGAACTGTGGTGTAAACTGGTTCTGGGATGTTTAGTATGATAACGAGTTCCAATGTTACCATGGTGATTAAAGGAGAACTCCGGTGTAAACTGGTTCTGGGATGTTTAGTATGATAACGAGTTCCAATGTTACCATGGTGATTAAAGGAGAACTCCGGTGTAAACTGGTTCTGGGATGTTTAGTATGATAACGAGTTCCAATGTTACCATGGTGATTAAAGGAGAACTCCGGTGTAAACTGGTTCTGGGATGTTTAGTATGAGAATGAGTTCCAACGTTACCATGGAGAGCAACAAAAAGCCGATATGACGAGAAGCTAAGTTCGCTGTTTTTAGCCGATTCTACCAAACTGCTATACGTTTGAGTGCTAAGGGCATCTCACCTCTTATACAGAGGCAGGCGCTGTCGACTAGAAACAGATATTCTCTCATAGCATTTCACTCACTATTAGCTGATTGATGGCTATGGCATTTTTAACAAATTACACTCAAATCATAGCTCTTAAATCTTACCTACAGCACCTTTAATAATACATGTATCTATGTAATAGCGCTTAAATCTTACCTACAGCACATTTTAATAATACTGGTATATATAATAGCACTTAAATCTTACCTACAACACCTTTAATAATACTAGTGTGTATATATACAGTATATACTAGCTCTTAAATCTTATCTCCAGCACCTTTAATAACACTGTGTGTGTGTGTGTGTGTGTGTGTGTGTGTGTGTGTGTGTGTGTGTGTGTGTGTGCGTGTGTGTGTGTGTGTGTGTATGTATGTATGTATGTATGTATGTATGTACCAGTATGTATGTATGTATGTATGTATGTATGTATGTATGTATGTATGTATGTATGTATATATATGCTCTTACATTTTTACAGCACCTTTTAATAATAGCTCTTAAATCTTACCTACAGCACCATTAGTAACCGCTTATATATAATAGCTCTTAGATCTTACCTACAGCCAGAGGTGGGTAGAGTAGCCAAAAATTGTACTCAAATAATAGTACTGTTACTTCAGAATAATATGACTCAAGTAAAAGTAAAAAGTAGTCATCCAAATAATTACTTGAGAAAGAGTAAAAAAGTGCTTGGTGAAAAAACTACTTGAGTACTGAGTAACTGTTGAGTAACGTCTGATGTATTTGTTAACACAAGCATTCAATCAGACAGACAAAAATACAAAATAATCATCTTTAGGCAAATTAGAGTTCATCCAATCAATAAAATAAATTACAATTAATTAATTAATTACAAAATTGCTTAAATTAAAATAATCCAGGTAAATTCAAGTACTTCAATAAACAATAAAATCAATAAAATAATAAAAAATAAAAAATAAATTAAGCACAAGTAAAATTTCCAAACCTTTGTACTTTTTCACCAAGCTCTGCAGGAACAAGGCAGCCCATAAACTCATAAACTGTGTGTGTGTGTTTGTGTTTGAGTCTGTGTGTCATCCGTTTCTCTTTTTTGTTCGCTACGACTGTAAATTGTACAGCTAACAGCCTGAAATGTCTCTGAAGCAGAGACTATCCAGGTGGATTCACAGACTAAACTCTGATCGGTATACCTGTGTGTTCTCACTTTGTTTATTTCATGTACCAGCTACTAAATCTGAGTCTGACGCGCAATTTACGTCGCAAAATAGTGACACGAAGAAGTTTAATTTGATTTGTGTCTGATGATTAGACAGAGACACAGAGAGAGAGAGAGAGAGAGAGAGAGAGAGTGCTTTGGTAGAGAGACATAGAGTAACAACAACAGAGAGCAAGCGCTGGCCTCGATAAAGTTGTTATTAATCAGAGAAATAAAAAGTTGTTTCCTGATTGTTTCACAGCAGTTGCATTCAGCAGGTATAGACACGCCCACAGCAACCCACCTCAAGACACAGGTTGTAGTTGGTTGAGAATATCCATGTATTGGAGATGGAGAAATGTTAAAAGCCGAGCAGATGGCACATGCTGCCATGACAGTGGCTCTCTCCTGAGTGTGTGTGGTGATAGCTGGTTTATCCTGGGTGCCATGATTACTCTGCACCACAGGTGTGAAGCCTCACCCGGCCCCAGAGTCTAACCAGTCTGACTCGGACCAGGTGAGGCTGTAAACCAGCTATCAACCACACACACTCTACAGCATGTTGGCTAGCTAGCTAGCTAGCTAGGAAGCTAGACTTGACGTGACAGAGTGACTCCTAAACTCTACTACTAAAATAGTTAAATACATTCATTGGCATTGCTATGCCAGATAATGTTATGGTGTTTATTTGCTTTTTAACTTCTCTTTTATCAGATCAATTGTGGTGTGTTCTTTGAGGAAGGAGGCTGCCGACACAGGATCGCTTTAACTCACTTTATTTGTTTAGCTTTAGTTATATTAATCTACAAAACAAATGGAGAGGAATTGTAAAATTCACGCGCGTGGAGCGACCCTTAGCTGGGTATCTGTCCAGATACGCTGCCTAGGGTTTCTGCCCTCCCCCGGATGTGTTGTTTGGTAGTATCTGGGCAGGCGTGGCCTCTATGACGCATAATATGCTCTGATTGGCTAGTGTTGAGCGCCCGCCCCCAGTGTATTATGTGTGCCGCCATCTAGTGATCAGGTGTGGGTAATACATCTTATATTTTTGTTTATAATCCTTAGTAGCTATGAGGATATTACTGTCTGTTGATACATATGTGCGGTTATCCATTCGTCACACAATACACAGATAGGTGTGTGTGTGTGATTGTCTTTACCGTCACATCACCAGTGCACATACACATATAAAGTACACGCTGCTGCTAGGGAGACCAGTTGTCAACTTGTGATCAGTTTATAGCACCCATTTATCGATTATTTGTTTTACAATATGTTAAAAAATAATAATAAATCATTTTTGTTAAAAACATTACCAAGGTCTGCACTTCGTGAGCTGGCTACGGCCATGCATCTAACTCTTCATATTTAAACGTCAAGTTTAAAAAATGTTTCATGCATGTAAAAAGACTTGAGTTATAGTTCTCAAAGTATTTCAGCACAGTTCCTGACATGTTCCTTTATATTTTGTGAAGGCTGAATGGCTGTAATCTGTCAGAGAGATGCTGTAAAGCTCTGGCCTCAGTTCTCAGCTCCAACTCCTCTAGTCTGAGAGAGCTGGACCTGAGTACCAATGATCTGCAGGATTCAGGAGTGAAGCTGCTCTCTGCTGGACTGGGGAGTCCACACTGTACACTGGAAACTCTCAGGTCAGTTGGACTCAATGTGCAAACAGTCCCACCACAAGGTTACATATCAGAATCATCATTGGAAATGTTACACCTTGTTGTTTAGGTGGATATTCTAGTATATCCATATGCTTACAAATAATAAATATGAACGCAAACAAAATGTAATAGTGCCCCCCCCCCCACCGTCCCCTGTATATGGGACGATGGTAGTTAAGAGATTAACAGATTCACATCCATAAAAGTTCACAGGACTAAACAAATAAAATAAATATATCCACTTCATAGGAATAACTCAACATATGTATATTAGTGTTGCCATGACAGTATAAAGTGTATGTTATATTTGTAGTTTGTTAATGACAGTATAAGGTGTACGTTATATTCTTACAGTTTGTTAATGATGGTATAAGGTGCATGTTGTATTACATTCTTATTATACTCATTATCATGTAGTCAGACAGTAAGGTGGGGTTTAGAGTTGTTTAGTAAAGTTTATTTACAGCCTCTTCTTAAAACTTTGACTTTCGGGACATTTTAATGATACGTTTTGTTTCATATTTGAACTATGATCTTTGTGACATCTAACTATTAACATTTAAAGATCTAATTTATTCACCTTCATAATGTAAACAGTTGTAAAGGTTTTTCATTTTAATACATTTCAACACAGTTCCTAACATGTTCCTGTTTATTTTGTGTGAAGGCTGAATGGCTGTAAGCTGTCAAAGAGATGCTGTAAAGCTCTGGCCTCAGTTCTCAGCTCCAAGTCCTCTAGTCTGAGAGAACTGGACCTGAGTACCAATGATCTGCAGGATTCAGGAGTGAAGCTGCTCTCTGCTGGACTGGGGAGTCCACACTGTACACTGGAAACTCTCAGGTCAGTTGGACTCAATGTGCACACAGTCCCACCACAAGTTTACATATCAGAAGACATTTAAAACCTCTTAACTACCGCTCTCTTGTTTGAGAATGTCCTCCTAAATTACGTCTAAATATATCAGCTCATAACTCAGTACCTGTGATGACCGTGACCATGACAGTGGTGGATATTCTAGTACATCCATATGCTTACAACTAATAATTATAAACATAAACACAATATATAGTAATAGTGCCCCCCACTATACCCTGTATGCGGGACGCTGGTAGTTAAGAGATTAACAGATTTACATCCATAAAAATTCACAGGTATAAATAAATGAAATAAATATATCCACTTCATAGGAATAACTCAACAATTTATATTTGTGTTGCCATGACAGTATACGGTGTACATTATATTCTTACAGTTTGTTAATGATGGTATAAGTTGTATGTTGTGTTATGTTGTTATTCTACTCATTATCATGTAGGCAGACAGTAAGGTGGCGTTTAGAGTTGTTTAGTAAAGTTTAATTAACCGGTTTTGTTTACATCTGCCGTCCCCGTGGCAACGGCCGCGGAGGAGGTCTCGCGGTAATTCACCGCGAGAAGTGGAAAATCCTGCCCGTCTCTGTCCCTGCATTCAGCTCATTTGAATGCCTTGTTTTTAAGCTTCCTGGCCCCTCACCAACCATCATCGCTACAATTTACCGCCCCCTAAGCCCATCCATCCATCCATCCATCTTCTACCGCTTATCCGGGGTCGGGTTGCGGGGGCAGCAGCCTAAGCAGGGAAGCCCAGACTTCCCTTTCCCCAGCTACTTCGTCCAGCTCTTCCTGGGGGATCCCAAGGCGTTCCCAGGCCAGCCGAGAGACATAGTCTCTCCAGCGTGTCCTGGGTCTTCCCTGGGGTCTCCTACCAGTGGGACGTGCCCTGAACACCTCACCAGGGAGGCGTCCGGGAGGCTTCCTAACTAGATGCCCGAGCCACCTCATCTGGCTCCTCTCAACGCGGAGGAGTAGCGGGTCTACTCCGAGCTCCTCCCGGATGACCGAGCTTCTCACCCTATCTCTAAGGGAGAGCCCAGCCACCCTGCGGAGGAAGCTCATTTCGGCCGCTTGTACCCGCAATCTCTAACATGTTCCTAACATGTTAAGTTGCTAACATGTTCCTGTTTATTTTGTGTGAAGGCTGAATGGCTGTAAGCTGTCAGAGAGATGCTGTGAAGCTCTGGCCTCAGTTCTCAGCTCCAACTCCTCTAGTCTGAGAGTGCTGGACCTGAGTACCAATGATCTGCAGGATTCAGGAGTGAAGCTGCTCTCTGCTGGACTGGGGAGTCCACACTGTACACTGGACACTCTCAGGTCAGTTGGACTCAATGTGCAAACAGTCCCACCACAAGGTTACATATCAGAAGACATTTAAAACCTCTTAACTACCGCCCCCTTGTTGGAGAATGTCCTCCTCACCTTATAACTCAGTACCTGTGATGACCACATTTATGACAGTGGTATCATTGGAAATGTTACACCTTGTTGTTTAGGTGGATATTCTAGTACATCCATATGCTTACAATTAATAAATATAAACATAAACACAATATATAGTAATAGTGCCACCCCCCCACCGTCCGCTGTATACGGGATGCTGGTAGTTAAGAGGTTAACAGATTCACATCCATAAACGTTCACAGGTCTAAATAAATAAAATATATCCACTTCATAGGAATAACTCAACATATTTATATTAGTGTTGCCATGACAGTATAAAATGTATGTTATATTTGTAATTTGTTAATGATGGTATAAGGTTTACATTATATTCTTAGTTTGTTAATGACAGTATAAGGTGTACGTTATATTTTAAGTTTGTTAATGATGGTATAAGGTGTATGTTGTATTATGTTGTGATTCTACTCAATATCATGTAGTCAGACAGTAAGGTGGGATTTAGAGTTGTTTAGTAAAGTTTATTTACAGCCTCTTCTTAAAACTTTGACTTTTGGGACATTTTAATGATACGTTTTGTTTCATATTTGAACTATGATCTTTGTGACATCTAACTATTAACATTTAAAGATCTAATTTATTCACCTTAATAATGTAAATAGTAGTAAGGGTTTTTAATTGTAATACATTTCAACACAGTTCCCAACATGTTCCTGTTTATTTTGTGAAGGCTGAATGGCTGTAAGCTGTCAGAGAGATGCTGTAAAGCTCTGGCCTCAGTTCTCAGCTCCAACTCCTCTAGTCTGAGAGAGCTGGACCTGAGTACCAATGATCTGCAGGATTCAGGAGTGAAGCTGCTCTCTGCTGGACTGGGGAGTCCACACTGTAGACTGGAGACTCTCAGGTCAGTTGGACTCAATGTGCAAACAGTTCCACCGCAACAGATTTATATCTATTAAAGTTAAAAAATCACATGCCTAAATGTAGATTTGTGTGTGTGTGTGTGTGTGTGTGTGTGTGTGTGTGTGTGTGTGTGTGTGTGTGAGAGAGAAGGTTGTCTGGCTGCCTATTCACACAGGAAGGCTGTGCCTCTCTGGCCTCAGCTCTGAGCTCCAACCCCTCCCATCTGAGAGAGCTGGACCTGAGCTACAATCACCCTGCAGGAGACTCAGGAGTTACGCTGCTCTCTGCTGGACTGGAGGATCCACGCTGGAGACTGGACACTCTCAGGTATGGAGAGGACAGCTCACCACTCAGTGACAATGTCTCTTATAAGGATTCAACCACCAGATGAAGTGGTTTCAAAACGCAGCTGTAACTCATGTTGTGTAGAAAGTGATGATACAGCAGATTATGAATGTGAATGTTTCCATGTTTAAAGACAACATGCTCCTCTCACTTTGTTTCCCCCCCCCAGTGTGGAGCATGGTGGAGTGTGGAGGCTGAAACCAGCTCTAAAGAAGTGTAAGAGTCTGTTTAGTTTGATTCACCACAACACACACTATTTAGATGGAAAGTCCATCCACACCACAGTAGGTGATGCAGGCCCGGTTCTAGGCATGGGCATGAGGGGGCAATGCCCCACCAAATGCTCCGTCTGCCCCACCAAACTTACCCCGCTTCATCCCAAAATTCAACCAGCGCTGGGGTCTCTCCCTCTCCTCTTGCGCCGTGCACAGGCAGTAGGTGTGGCGTGTGGACGTGTGGCAGGAGGACGCCACTCACTGCAGGAGTGGGAGATCTAGTTCGACCTCACTCAGACCGTCACCACGGTCTTTACACCTTGAATGATGCCATTCTTCCTACCTGTTCTTCGAGACCTAATGACAACAAAGTCATGTGATTGACCACAGGTGGCCTGGCTCACTTCCTATATTATCATCCCTGTTTGCCCCCAGTGCGGCGCTGAGCAGTGTGTTTGCACATTGCGAGTCTTTCTGTTGTTTCCTAATGTGATCGATTATTGGGGTGTTTGTTTTGTTAGCGCTACGCGGTTGAGTTTATTTAGTTTGCGTCAAGTCGCTAAGTTTGCCTATACAGTGTATTCGTGCGCTGTGGGTTAAAACTGTAATTCTGTTGGAGCAGTGTTTACACGCACGTCAGTCTTGTTAGTTTGCCTATACGGTGTATTTGTGCGCTGTGGGTTAAAACTGAATTTCTTTGGAGGAGCAGTGTTTATCCGCACGTCAGTCTTCTGTTAGTTTGCCTATACGGTGTATTCGTGCACTGTGGGTTAAAACTTTATTTCTGTTGGAGGAGCAGTGTTTACACGCACGTCGGGCTTCTGTTAGTTTGCCTATACAGTGTATTCGTGCGCTGTGGGTTAAAACTTTATTTCTGTTGGAGCAGTGTTTACACGCACGTCAGTCTTCTGTTAGTTTGCCTATACGGTGTATTCGTGCGCTGTGGGTTAAAACTTTGTTTCTGTTGGCTGAGCAGGGCTTACACGCATGCAAGTCTTCTGTTAACTTGCCTATATGGTGTATGCGTGCACTGTGGGTTTAAAGCTGGATCTGCTTTTTGCTTGGCGGTAGCCCCGCATGTAAGCCTTTCGATTAGTTGGCCTGTACAGTGCGTTTAGGTAGTAAGTCATATTTTACATTGAGACGGCTTCTTAGGCCTGTATCGCGTGTTCGGCACCGATGGATCCTAGGGATGGCCATAGAGATTGCCCCGCCTGTTTGGGGATGACACACGTAAGGGAAGACGTTGAGGGTCTTTGCATGGCCGCTCTTGGACTCCCTTTGGGGGAGCGGCTGCGTAGGGCGGAGCGGTTGGAGCAGTCGGAAGAATCAAGGATTCCTCCTCCCTCGTCCCCAGTCAGGGGCCGACAGAGTGCAAGGGTGGGTAGAAAGCGAGCACCCACTCTTGAGAGCAAGCATGCCCGCGGCTCTGCGAGTGCCTCGTAGAGGACGAGCAGTAGGAGATCGCGTACCCCAGGGGGAAGGGCACTTGGAGATCTTGGCTGCTATTAGGGGCATCTCAGAGAGGCTAAGTAATTTGGAGGCACAGCACCTTGCTGAGAGCAGCGGTTCTGGTGCACCAAGCCCCCCCAATGAAGAATTGCCCCTGCATCAAGAGGGCGGCGAGCAAACTGATGTTTTGTCCCTGTATGCAGAAGACTCCCTGTTTGAGGTCCAAAGCGGGCCTGAGCGCGGGGGGAACACTTCATCGCAGTCTTATGCAGGCTCCACTCAGGTGGAGACAGGGGATGGTGAGGGCGTGGCCACGGACGTCCTGTCCATGGTTCTGTCAGCGGCCAAGCTGGTGGGCTTGAGTACACCTGTAGAAGCCCCACCCCCAGCGCAGGGGGTCTGGGCTGGTGTTTCCATGCCCCAGCCAGTAGTCTCAGTCCCGGCGGCACCAGACTATCTGCTAACGCTGAAAAGATCCTGGCACAACCCTGCTGGCCAAGCACAGTATAATCCAGGGTGTCGCAGACTGGCGACAGGTCAGGTTGACCCAGACTCAGGGCTGAGTGACATGCCACCAGTTGAGAGGGACATGGCAGCACTCACATCACTAGGTCCAGATCGGGTGACCGCCGACCCAAGGTTCCCGGTCAGGGGGTGTCATAAGACCGACACCCTTGTGTGCCGCACTTACAATGCTGCTGCAAGGGTGACACGCTCAGGAAATGCGCTGGCCATCCTGCTGGCAGCGACCATAAGATCTGTGGGTCCTGAAGATCCAGACACTTTGTCACTGGTCGACTCGGCTCTCACGGTCCATTCCCAACTCACAAGGGATGTTGGGGCGGCCATGTCTGCCACAGTTATGGCACGGAGACAGATCTGGTTAGCACAGACCTCTCTCCCAGAAGGGGTGAGTAGGAATCTGACAAGGATGCCGGTTGAACCTGGTAGGGTGTTTCACCCCGACTCCCAGCGCTTGTTTGAAACGGCAGAGCAGTCTCGTTGTACGAGGGAGTCAGTCCGTTGCACCTTTAGTAGACGGACTGGTCCAACATACCAGCCCAGGTGACCATACCCCCAGCCACAGCAATCTGGGGCAGGGAGGGGGACACAAACAGTGGAGTTTGCCGTCCCTAGGGTCCCACAGCGCCAACCAGCATTTCGGCGCACCCCTCCGTCCGGGGCGAGGCCTCAAGGACGGCGCCCCCCCAGAGCCGCAGGGTTTCGGGGGAACACCACCTAGCAGTCCAGGGCCGCCCGCCGAGGCCGTCTCCCAGCTTCGTTTGGACAGCTGGAGAGAATGTATGTCAGACCAATGGGTGCTGGCTACAGTGGCCGACGGCTACAGAATCCAATTTCGGCGACGCCCACCTCCTTTCTCCGGGATTCTTATGACGACAGTCGGGATCCCAGTCCAGGCGGAGATTTTAAATCAGGAGATTTTAACCCTTCTAGAGAAGAGGGCAATCGAGAGAGTGGAATCCAGCGAACAGCTCGCTGGGTTCTACTCCAAATACTTTATCATTCCAAAGAAGGACGGCGGACTGCGTCCCATTCTGGACCTAAGGCAGTTAAACACGTTTTTAAAGGTACTGCCTTTCAGGATGCTTACCACTCAGGAGACCTTGGTGTCCATCGAAGGCGGAGAGTGGTTCACCTCCCTGGACCTAAAGGATGCGTACTTTCCTGTCCCCATTTGGGTGGGCCACAGACCTTTTCTGAGGTTCGCATTCCAAGGACAGGCTTTTCAGTTCAGGGTGCTCCCGTTTGGCCTAGCGCTCTCACCAAGGGTTTTCACAAGGGTAGTGGCAGCAGCCCTAGCCCCTCTTCAAGCGGCGTGGCTAAAGATCCTGCAGTACTTGGACGCAGCCAAGACAGCCGGGACACACAGAGGGTCATAGGCCACATACAGAACTTAGGGTTCAGGGTGAACTTCAAGAAGAGCAACCTCAACCCCACACAGGACATTTCCTTTCTGGGGTTGCACCTGAACTCAGTCTCAATGTATGCCTCGCTCTCCCCTCAGAGGGTGTCGAAGCTGTTGTCGCTGGTGAGCCAATTCAGTCTCGGCAGGAGACTGACAACACCTCTGCAGTGTTTCATGTAAACCATCGGGGGGGCACCAGATCCCTGCGGAGCCTCCAGGTTGCCAGAAAGCTGTTGGAATGGGCCTTCACCCACCTGGCATCGCTGAGAGAGGTATGTATCCCGGGAGTGTGGAACCGGGCGGCAGACCTCCTGTCCAGGACAGGCCCTCTTCCAGGCAAATGGAGACTACAGCCTGGCGTGGTAGCTCAGCTATGGTCTCGGTTCGGCAGAGCCCAGGCCGACCTGTTTGTGTCGGCGGAGACGACCCACTGTGGCAGGTGGTTCTCAATGAGGGAGGACGACGCACCACTCGGGCTGGATGCTCTGTCCCACAGCTGGCCTTCGGGCCTTCTGTATGCTTTCCCTCCCTTTCCCCTGCATCCCCAGGTGCTCCACAGGGTCCTCACAGGCCGTTACATGGTCCTGCTTGTAGCACCCAGGTGCCCAAGGAGGTGCTGGTTTCCGGCTCTCCTCCGCGTGCTGCACGGGCAGCCTTGACCCCTTCCAGTCAGGGCAGATCTCCTGTCCCAAGTAGACGGGCAGATCTGGCACCCCAATCCAGCAACTCTGCAGCTTTTGGCGTGGCCACTTCTCAGCCCCTCCCACAGAAGTTAGATGAGGCTGTTGGGCATACTATACGCAGTGCCAGGGCCCCTTCCACATGGACCTGCTACAGTCAGAAGTGGAAGGCTTTCTCAAACCGGTGCCTCAATAAGCAGTTGGACTTTAGATGTGGGGAGAGCGGCCAGCACTGTTAAGATCTATGCAGCGGCTATCTCTGCCTTCCAGCAGCCAGTTGATGGACGGGCAGTTGGGAAACATCCGTTGGTCACCCAATTTATTAAGGGAGTGCACTGCCTGCGACTAAGCAGGACTCTAAGAGCTCCATCATGGGACCTTCCCACGGTGCTGCAGGCTCTAACAGGAGCCCCATATGAGCCGCTGGAACAGGCTGACCTTAAGTTTGTCACACAGAAGACAGCGTTCCTTCTGGCGGTTTGCTCAGCCAAACGTGTCGGCGAGCTGCAGGCCTTGTCTGTTAGTAATCAGTGTCTTAGGTGGAAGGCCAACTACAAGGGGGTGTCGCTTTGGCCAAATCCATCTTTCCTTCCCAAGGTTGTGAACCCTCAGACCATCAACCAGGTGATCGAGATCAGCGCTCTCTGCTCAGAATCTGCCTCGGTGGAGGATAACCTGAATCTGGTTAGCCTGTGCCCAGTGAGGGCACTAAGGACTTATGTGACAGGTACCCAGTCGCTCAGACGTTCGCACTCCCAGCTATTCATCTGTTATGGAGGAAACAAATGGGGTGACCCAGTTTCCAAACATCGGCTGTTGCATTGGGTGGTCGATACCATTTCCCAAGCTTATGACAGTCAAGGCCTGCCTGCCCCTGGCAACCTGGTGGCACACTCTACCAGGAGTATGGCCACCTCATGGGCGGCGCTGAGAGGGGTTTCTGTAGCAGAAATCTGTGCAGCTGCTTCTTGGAGCACACCATGCACATTTGCACGTTTTTACAGAGTCAACGTGGCTGCAGCGACACCACTGAGCACGGCGGTACTTTCTGCCGCACGGGGGACTTAAGGGAGACGGGTAGGTCTTTTGTTCCTCGCGACCTTGTTGGTATGGGTCATCCAAGGTGTAAAGACCGTTGTGACGGTCTGATTGAGGTCTCATAGATCCATAGTTATGTAAATAACTTACGTTCATTGTAGTAAATGTCTATGGTTACGTTGACGCTCTCGTCTGAAACTTTCTCTGGATTGGCACTTTTCTCAAGTGTGAGAAAGTGGTGCAACTCAACATAAAACAACACAATGAAAGTGAATTGTACTGAAGCGCACACATGAATGATTGTAAAGTAATGAAAAAATGTCCAAGTCTACCCCGTGGCATGCTGGGAAGCAGAGCAGCCCTGGAACATGAACTAGGACTGTTTTCACCATTTACAGCAGCAAAGGAGCCCCAAACAATTATTCAGCAGTATTTACAGTAAGCTGGTAGATATTTTAAACACTAAACTACCGCTTGCCATCATACTCACAAAGAAAAGAAAAGAAAGAAAACATATTTATTCATGTTTCCACAAATTCAAATTACCTAAGTTCAGACTCCCCACTAGTGGGGTTCCCAGGAACCCCTTACCGTCCAGCCTGTATGTGAGCTCACTTTGTCTGTTTAGGTGTCCCTTTGATGCTTGATTACAATGTATGTGTATTGGAACCTTTAAAAGTTTAATATCTTGAAAAGTATGCAAAGTATTGCTTATATATTTCATATGACCAATCAGCTCATCATCAATATGTGCATATCGTGTATATATTGTGGGAGTAGATGCAGTTTATACATTTTTCTATTTTAATACATGTTTTGACTAAGACAGCGACTCGCACACATGGGATTTGAATTAACTTAAACTTTAATTATCTTAAAAACTATATGCACTATTGCTTATAAAAGTCATTGCACACTATTCCACTATCGTACCTATCATATGATATATTTTGGTCATTCTATGTTAATGTTTGTGCAGATGATGATGATGATGATGATGATGATGATGATTAATTATAATGGTTGGGTCAGTGTAAAAAACATTAAGCCGAACTGGATCGGTCCGGTGTACCGAATTTGACTCTTAACTCAACGACACTGTGCTCCACTAAAGAAGAAGAAGAGAGTTTAGCGATTAACTGTCAACCACTCAGTAACACATCGGGTTTTTATTTCCCATAAACATCAACAAAACATCATATAATGTTCATGTTGTCATGCTGCTGATTACTAACACAATACAAGTTGGATCTGGGATACTTTTTTATTTGTCTCTTCATGACAAATGCCGGTTCAGTCGGTTTGCATCAAATCAAACCGGTTTAGGCTCGTGTACCGGACCGGACCGGAAAACCGAGAATCGACCCAACCTTCAGCCGCCTAATCATGTCTTGTTCTCCCGTCAGATGCCTGTGGACTCACACTGGACCCAAACACAGCCGGCAGACGTCTCTCTCTGTCTGAGGACCACAGAGAGGTGAAGTGGGTTGGAGAGGATCAGTCGTATCCTGGTCACCCAGAAAGATTTGACTGCTGGCCCCAGGTGTTGTGTAGAGAGGGTCTGACTGGCCGCTGTTACTGGGAGGTAGAGAGGAGAGGAGAGGTTAATATAGGAGTGACATACAGAGGAATCACAAGGAGAGGAAGGGGTGATGACAGCAGGCTTGGATGGAACAACAAGTCCTGGAGTCTTCATTGTTATGATGGTGGTTACTCTGTCTGGTACAACGGTAGTAAAACAGCCATCCCTCTCCCCCCCTCTGGCTCTACCAGAGTAGGAGTGTATGTGGACCGGCCTGCTGGCTCTCTGTCCTTCTACAGAGTGTCCCCAGGTGTAGGAGGGTCCTCAGACACACTGACACACATCCACACCTTCTGGACCACATTCACCCAGGAGGACCTCATCCCTGGGTTCGGGTTATATTATGGTTCTGGTTCCTCAGTGTCTTTGTGTGGGTTGTAGTCATCATCATATCACCGCTAAACATAGCGAGCAAAAATAACTTTGTGTACCCACACATCTGTTAATTAGTTTAATATATATAATATATAATCAGTTAATATTTCTGAAATGAAAAAAGGGGACATATTTACATTCAGCCCATTCTTATCATGGTAAATGTAGTGCTGTAGTAATAAGTAAGTAAACCAGCCAAAAAATATCCAAAGTAGGAATAGGGAATCGGTCTATATTGTATTGATAGCCTATTGTTTATGATCGGTTCTATATTGTATTGATTACCTATCGTTTATGATCGGTCATGTGTGCCTTCTTATGGTGTTAGACTCTGGCGTGGCAGGTCACGTCACAACCTATCAGAGAAATGAATATTCATGAGCAGCTACAACGTTTGCCATAAGGGTAACTAAGCAGGTTTCACAAAGATTTAATTTCTAATTTGATTGTAGTATTGATTGATTGAATCTAAAAATACAAAAATATCTAAAAATACAATTTGTACTACAATGTGTTTGATATTTTGGACATTTTCGTACAGAAGATTTTAATAAGCCTAACATGGAACCTGATTCAAAGCAGATGTAATATTATATTCATAAATGTGGTCTATGGGAAAGGCTAATGATGTTCATGTTGTGACTTTAAACTGAATATTGATTCCTTGTGTTGTGTTGGGAACAACACGGAAGCAGAACATGCTCAGTTATTAAAGATATGTGCACACCTGTTTATGATTTGTAATGTCTACTACTTCTATTATTTTAGTCCTTCTGTTTATTGTGTACGTGTAAGGGACTATTGTTCTGTTGTATTTGTTCATAAAGCATAATGGTAATAAACAAGTCAGTGGATCCAACTGAATGCCGTGTGTTGATCCTTGATCCTGATGATCCTTCCCATTTGTTCAGTGTAAATCCTCCAAGCTTAGCAGATGTTTCTCCAGAGCTCAGCTCTCTGTTGGTTATCCCAGCAGCACACCTGGATGTCCTTCCAGCCCCTTGGATCCCAGCAGGTCTCTATGGTGTCCTGCACCCTGACGTTGGCCCAGTCTTCAGTCCCTCCCGCTGGCTCTTCCTCAACTCACTGGTGGCTTGGGGGACCATGAGCTCAGTCCTCTGGAGACATTTCCTCCAACACGTAACCACACACACACAACAGTGGAGTCTCCATTCACCTCTTCATCAGTGTGGAGGGAGGATATTAGGGCTGCCCCCGACTAAAGATCTAATGACCAAACCCACAACGTCAAACCCACGACCCAGGACTTATGTTACTCAGCAGGAAGAGCCGAGTCCGTAGACACCTCACTTATAGATTTTCAACAACCTTTAATGTTGTGCCGAGGCCACAATATCAGAGATTCAAGATGGCGTCACTTTCGAAGGCAACAAGCCAAGAGGGTGGGAATGAGATATGTTACTTAGAGGGACAAGCCGAGTCCGATGCCCCATTATTAGTGTACATTTGCCCCCCCGTTACTTTGGATCAAATACATGAATATCAGATTTGGAAGTTTGATTTGGCAATCTACAAGCTTCAATATGGTTTCAGAATCAGTTTGCTGCCTACCTCTTTCTTTTAGATATGAGCCTTTGAAATATTACCAGATTCTCATCTATTACACAGGAATTTGGAAGTAAAGATGAACATGTGGGAGTAATTTGAGGCTTAATAACTCATCATTACATATACCTAGAATGATGTCTTTGATGCAGTCAATGATGTCTTTGATGCAGCAATCTGTAAGCTTGCACATGGACTTGGAATCAGCCTGCTACCTCCCTCTTTCTTTGGGATAAGAGCCTTTGAAGTGCTTCCAAATTCTCAACATTACCGCCAGGTTCTCATTTATTAGACGAGAATTTGGAAGTATTTAATATCTCATTATCATATGTACCTAGAGTGATGCAACCACGTGTCTTTGATGCAGCAATCTGTAAGCTTGCACATGGACTTGGAATCAGCCTTTTACCCAGCTCTGTCTTTGAAATATCAGCCTTTGAAGGTTTTCCAAATTCTCAAGTACCACATACATTAGATTAAATGTTGGACTGAATTTGTGCCTCAATAACTCAACATTACATGCACTTAGGGGGCTGCAAACATGTGTGTTTGATACAACAATCTACAAGTTTTCATAATTTCTTGGATTCAGACCACTGTCTCCATTTATCTTTCAAATATCAGCCTTTGAAGAACTTTCAGATTCTCAAGTATAACATACAGTTCAATCAGGAGAGACCATTGAAATAGAAAAGAATAATGTTTATTGATACAGTCTTTGGCGCTTGGACTCCACAAAGACATCATCCCGGAACAGCCACGAGATCGATCCCCCCTGAAGTCCAACCACTGTGTGGTGGAAGCTGATGTCAGGTGAACCGATGACCATTGTGGGATGGGGCTGCTGAGAGTGGGCTGAGATGGTGAAGTGGTGGGACACGCATGACAAATGCCAGCCAGACTACAGCCAAGAGAGAGAGAGAGACATATTTAAAAAGACAGCAACAAGCTGGCAGGTTGACCATGAAGGTGTGTCACTGCGCCATTGGATAGACGTGGTCAACTGTGACCCTGAAACTAAAATTACGCCTCTTAAGCGATGAGAACATGAGAATATAGAGCATGCGTGGAAAGTGGGGGGAGAACTAAATATGACTATACCAAGAATGCTAAAGATTGTCTTCCTGACTGAACTTTCGCTAAGGTTCATTAGATGAAAATTTCAAATTACTTAGAACCTCAATAACTCAAAATCACAGCAACTTAGGGAGTTGCAAACGTGTGTGTTTGATACAACAATCTACAAGCTTCCATTAGTTCTTGGATTCAGCCCGCTGTCTCCATTTGTCTTTGAAATATCAACCTTTGAAGGACTTCCAAATTCTCAAGTACCGCATACATTAGATGACATTTTGGAATGACTTTGTACCTCAATAACTCAACATTACATCTACTTAGGGTGGTGCAAACATGTTTGTTTGATACAACAATCTACAAGCTTTCATAATTTCTTGGATTCAGCCCGCAGTCTCCACTTGTCTTTAAAATATCAGCCTTTGAAGAATGTTCAAATTCTCAAATGTCACATACAGTAGATGATGGCCAATAGAATAGATGAGAATTTGGAATTGTCGCACATTGAAATCTGTAATGTTTCAAATTTCATTCAATAGACCAGCAGGGGTATTGCACAAAACCAAGATAAGGAATTAAGCTGGGATATCCTGGCTGAATTTAGCCTCAAGTCGGATGCATGAAAGCAGCTCAAACTTAACCCGGCTAAGTTACTATGGTGATTATTCTCTGCAGCTAGCCTGCTCCAGACCAGGCTAACAGCCAGGCTAAGATTAATCCTAGTGATTCACCTGTATTTCCACCATCAATCCTGTGAGGAATGAATGTGTTTTACGCCATGTCCATGGTCTTTCTAAGTATGTTGCATCATTTTAATTATCCTGCATTAAAATATTACATATATAGTCATTTCTCATTTAATTTAAATCTGGTGGCTGTAATTGCAACAGTCTTTTTATATTGATTCAAGTGTTATTACTCAGGCCAAGTGTTATATTGCTATGCTAATGAAGACTGCTTGTCAAATTGCTGTCAGAGGTTTCATAAATATTTTTTATTGCAGTAATTGAGATTACAAAACACAGCTGATGAAGTTGCAAAGGTGTTTTCAATGAAATCTGGGACGAGGGCAATATAGTATATATAGGTCTAACTCCCATTCACCTGTTCCCTCTTCATAATGGCTTGCCCTTTTTTGGAGGATGTACTGGACGAGGAAGCCCTAATCCTCAGACGAGCATTTAGACATGAAAGTGTCTTCCAGGACAGGTCAGACCCATTGGCCTTTGGAGATGACTATCTCATTGAGAGATACAGATTCTCTGGTGATGGACTACGATATTTATGTAGGCTGCTGGGTCCAAAAATACAGCACCAGACTGCGCAAAGCCATGCTCTCACTGTACCACAGATGGTCTGTGTTACATTGAGATGGGTTGCAAGTGGGAGCTTCCTTTATTCTGTTGGGGATGCAGAGAACCTCAATAAAGGAACCATTTGCCGCACAATAAGATGCGTTTGTCTGGCTATTCATCACCTTCCCTGGCCACAGAAGACCCCTCTACATCAAGGAGGAGTTTTACAAGCTTGCAGGTAACCTCAATTTCAATGTGCAACCATTAGTTTCTAATTTGATCAGTCACAGTTGGATACTCACTATTTTTGTTACAGCTTTCCCTAACATTGGTGCAGTGGATTGCACACACATAAGGATCAAACGCCCCTCAGTAGAACATGAGGGAGATTACGTCAACAGGAAATCCTTCCACAGCGTCAATGTTCAGGTAAGAGTGATTTGTGGTTATTATTACCTACATGAATTAATTCTGTGCATTTAATGACCTCAATAGGTTACAACTTAACATTTCAGATGATCTGTGATGCTAACTGCCTTGTCAGCAATTTAGAGGCAAAGTGGCCTGGCTCAATGTATGACTCCAGAATCTTTCGGGCTAGTCCAATTTACGAGGGACTTTCACAAGGTAAGCCACACATTTTATTTGTACTGTAAGCACCTTGGACATCATGAGTGTGTAACTCTGCCGTGTTGTTTTCTAAATTATCCTTTATTATCAGGCACATTCTCTGGTGTGCTGCTGGGAGACAAAGGATATGCCTGCGAGTCATTCCTCTTGAATCCCCTTGCGTACCCCCAAACCCCATCACAGCATGCCTACAACCATGCACACAACACAACAAGGGCTCGTATCGAGATGACCTTCGGCCTTCTGAAATCTCGGTTTCAGTGCCTGCACCACCTGAGGGTTTCCCCGGACAGGGCCTGTGATGTGACTGCTGCATGTGCAGTATTGCATAACATTGCAGGCCTAAGAAAGGAGAGACCCCCCCCAGAGTGGCTGTTGGAAAATGCTCCCATCTTCCCAGACAACATTAATGGCAGACTCGGCAGGGAGCAATATATTGCAAGTTTTTTCACTTAATTTTTGGACTTAGCCTATCTTTAGTTAATAAAAGATCTTAAATGTCACTTTTTGCCATGTGTGCACCTGGGCTTCACCTGTGACAGCGCTTCCGCCGCCGGGGCAAACGCAGTGGTCGGCTGGTGAGGCTGAAGGCTCGCCTGGTGGGTTGTTCTTCAGCTCCCTGGACTGAGTTTGAAGCCGTGCCTGGCCTCTCTTTTTCCCAGCGCTCGCTGGACCCTGTGGACTCCTGGCTGTTACCTGTCGTCAGCCCGGATGAGGTGTTCCAGCCCCGCGGCCCCTGCTCTCCTCGTCCCCGCTGGGGCGGAATGAATCGCCACAACCTGCGGCCTCTGTGGCAGGCTCCTCGGACAGCTGATGTCGCGGACCCGCCGACCCCCACCAGGATTGGCCTGGTGAATGCTAGATCGCTAGCGAACAAGACCTTCATCCTCAAGGATTTCTTCTCATCCCGAGGATTGGATTTTCTCTGTGTGACTGAGACGTGGCTGAGTGTTGGTGAGTCCAGCGCTTTCACTGAACTTTTACCAGTTGATTGCTGCTATCTTAATTCCCCCCGGACATCTGGCCGAGGAGGAGGAATAGCCACCGTCTATAAAAGTCACTATAAATGCAAGCAGCTATCGCTTTCACCACCATCCACCAGCTTTGAACTGAGTTTATTTGAGCTGAGTCGCTCTCACACCGTATTGTGCGCTGTGGTCTATCGCCCTCCGAAATACAATAAGGACTTTTTAAATGACTTTTCTGATTTCCTGGGTGAAATCTTGCCTAAATATGACCGTGTCCTTATTGTTGGTGATTTTAATGTCCATGTGTGTTGTCCTGATAAGCCAATGGCAAAGGATTTTTTAAACCTCATTGACTCTTTTAATCTTGTGCAGTCTGTGTCTGGACCCACACAAGAACGCGGACACACGCTTGATCTTGTTTTATCTTATGGTTTACCTGTTCTTAACCTAGAGATGTGTTCCGCTGTATTTTCTGATCATATGCCTGTATTATTTGAGGTTGCTCTTGCCTGTAAAACAGTTAAACCTCCCACTGCTGCTCGACGCAGTCGAATCATTAACCCCTCCACTGCTGCTCAGTTTTCGGCCGCTTTCAGTCTTAGCCCAGTCATTCTTCTGAACCTTGGTTAAATGACACAACTCGGGCTGTCAGACGTGAGTGCCGTAAAGCTGAGCGCAAGTGGAAAAGGGACAAACTACAGGTGTCTTTTCAACTGCTAAGGGACTGCTGGCGTCAATATCAGACAACTGTGAAAAATGCTAAAAGAGAACATTTGTCTAATATTATTCAGTCAAATTGTCACAATCCTCGTGCTTTATTTAAAACGATTGACTCAGCTCTTAATGACCAGCAAACTGTCTGTATGGAGACCTCCCCTGCTGCTTGTGAAAAATTTCTTCACTTTTTTACTGACAAAGTCTCTTCTGCTAGGGCTCTCATCCCACCTTCTATTTATGACCCCTCAATCTCTGTCACCTGCTCGGCTGTTTTCGACCAGTTTGAGCCTGTGACTCTGTCCTCTTTAAAGGAGATTGTTGGTCATATGAAGCCCTCCAAATGATGCTGTCCCTCCTCGACTATTTAAAGAGGTTTTTCCCACTGTTGGGACCTCTGTTCTCGCGGTTATTAATAGTAGTCTGTCCTCAGGTGTGGTCCCTGTATATTGTAAACATGCAGTAGTTCAACCCCTGATTAAGAAACCTGGACTAGATCCTGCAGCTCTTGCCAATTTCAGGCCAATCTCAAAACTGCCTTTTATTTCAAAAATCCTCGAGAAGATAATATACAGTCAATTAATGACCTTTCTGAAAGACTACAATATTCTTGAGGTTTTCCAATCCGGTTTTAAATCTCTGCACAGCACCGAATCAGCTCTTTTAAGAGTTTTTAACGATATCTTTTTAGCCACAGACTCAGGTGACTGTGTCATTCTTTTGCTTTTAGACTTAACTGCTGCATTCGATACAGTGGACCACAAAGTCCTGATCTCTCGCTTGGAGCAGTGGGTGGGCATCAGGGGCGTAGCATTGGAATGGATCAGGTCGTACTTGACAGACCGAACTTTCTGTGTCAGCCTTGGCAACTCTGTGTCCTCCTCTGCTCCTCTCTCATGTGGGGTTCCACAGGGCTCGGTCCTAGGCCCACTTTTGTTCTCCCTGTATTTGCTCCCACTTGGTTCCATACTTAGGAAGCATGGGATCCACTACCACTGCTACGCAGATGACAGTCAAATTTATGTCCCCCTTAAAAAGAAGGATGCGTACTCAATCGCCACTCTAGTTAAGTGTCTTGACGACATTAAGGCCTGGATGGCTTTAAACTTCTTAAATTTTAATGAAAAGAAGACTGAAGTGATGGTTTTTGGCGGCACCACTGGAACACCCCTTCCAGATCTGGGCTCTTTGGCCCAGTATACCAAACCAGTCATCACTAACCTAGGGGTTAAAGTGGATGCAGAGCTCAAGCTCGACAGCCAGATCAGGGCAGTCATCAAATCTAGTTTTTATCATTTGAGGCAGCTTGCTAAAATAAAGCCGATTCTCTCAAGGCAACAGTTTGAAGTTGTAATCCACGCCTTTGTCACCACTCGGCTGAATTATTGCAATGCCCTTTATGTGGGGGTAAATGCATCCTCCATCGCCCGTCTCCAGATGGTCCAAAATGCTGCTGCACGTCTTTTAACCGGCACACGCAAGCACAAGCACATTACCCCCATTTGAGCCTCACTCCACTGGCTGCCCATACATTTTAGGATTCATTTTAAAATTCTTTTATTTGCTTTTAAGTCCCTGAATGGTCTTGCCCCACCGTACCTCTCTGAGTTTCTACACCCTTACACACCTACTCCAGGGCCGGATTAACAAATCATAGGCCCCTGGGCACAAATGTCTGATGGGCCCCCCCACCGCCCACCCAGCAAACGTGAATCAGGCGGTCAGATTTTTTTTTTAAGATATATATTTTTTTATTATTATTATTGTAACACACACACACGCACACACAAATCATGACACAGAGCATTTCCAATTCAAAAGGGAAAGCTCTCTGCTCATTGCAAAATGAAACAGAACCTTTAAAGGTAAACAGGCCTAGGCTGTAACTTGACTAAAACAGTCCTTGTTCCTGACTGGGAACCTCCTCTGCTTTCCATTTCTCCAAACTCAAAGTTCTGTCATTGTATGTCCTCTGCTTTCCATTTCTCCAAACTCAAAGTTCTGTCATTATCTGTCCTCTGATTTCTCCTGTATGCAAGTGCTGTAACTGTAACTGAGTCTCTCTCTCTTTGACCTCCTGCTCGTCTCTCTCTCTCTCTCTCTCTCTCTCTCTCTCTCTCTCTCTCTCTCTCTCTCTCTCTCTCTCTCTCTCTCTCTCTCTCTCTCTCTCTCTCTCTCTCTCTCTCTCTCTCTCTCTCTCTCTCTCTCTCTCTCTCTCTCTCTCTCTCTCTCTCTCTCTCTCTCTCTCTCTCTCTCTCTCTCTCCAATTAGTTCTTAGATAATGTTCATCATGTTCATTAGTACCACACAGATAGACCAAAACAGTAAATATTTCCAGAAAGAATCAGAAGAACAGAACAATTAAAAGTAATAAAAATAACTATAACTTCACTAAGAACTTTAATACATGACAGGCTATTCAATGTTAAAATAAAACAATCAGAGCTTTTTTCTAATGCAAATAATGTAATATAAGCTCTCCTCTCCTG
>JAOPHQ010003532.1:0-50249 GCA_030340625.1 Merluccius polli | reverse complement strand
CACACACACACACACACACCTTGGGTTCGAGAGTGCGAGAGACACTGCTTCAAAGTGCTCATTACTATAGGAGGTACATCAAGGACTATAAATTGATTGGGCTTCACAACTTTGTTTAATGTCCCACCAGCGGCCTAATTGAAAATGAAGTATTTACACTGTAGCGCTAACGACTGATAATTGCAGCCTTTGGGAGCACCAATTAGGCCATGAAGAGACCCCAAATGGTTTATTTCATTTCAAAGCCCAAGTACAGAACAAAGCCCTTGAATCGACCAATGAATCACGAGACGACAGTCGGTCTAACCACACTGTTGGAAGACTAGTGACATTTACAACAACACAGCGGATTGCAGCATCCCACTTGTGTTCCTAATTTTTCGCACAGTGTCTAAATGTTAAAGTGGATGGATGGTTGTGGCAGATGTAATACACAAAGTGGACTGTGGCAGGGTGGCAGCAACCTTCTCTGCCATTCATTTTTCAGGTATGGACATTATAAAAATGACAGTTGTAATGTGCCGCCTTCGATAATCTGTGAATGGTATGGGGGTGGGGGCGCCATCATGGTAACACGAGAGGAACATCGTCAGGCTCGGTCCCTGGTCACAATCGATGGCCGCAGGTCTCGCCCTGATATTCAAATGACGCTAACAATGGCGTGCAGTGTAGCTACTAGGGGGCAGCGATGCCGTAGCAGTAGCTGCTCTCAACTTCCTCTTCATAACGCGTCCCAGCCGGTCGACGTCATTTCGATTTTCAAGACTTGCGGCGTCCAATAGGGGCGTCGTCGTGTTCAGAAACCATAGCTTAGGCACGGGTGGACCGCAGTGGCCCATGGAAATGTGACTCAGGAAGTTGTTGAAAAGACTGGATGACGTTAGACCAGGAAGTGGGCCGGCACGGACAACCAGGATTGGTGGCGATGGATGGAATAAGCAACAGTCGGCCTACATGGTCAACAGTTATTCAACCATTATTCAACAGTTATCTTCCCGGCAGTCCAGTTTCCAGTCACTGCATTTAGTTGCAGTCGTTGCTAATCGTGTCCAATGAGTCATCATTTTGAAACCGTCATCACAGAACGTGGGCGTGAGATTAAAGTGATCCCATTTCCATCGAAAGGATTAGAAATGGGAGAACAGGATCATTTGTTTGTCTCGACTCAAGGAAACCGATATTGCTACCAGGCTGAGATCAAACGGCACAAGTTTCCAATACTTTCATAAAACCTTTTTATTTATGATCATCATCATCATTCCTAAGACAATCGACTCCACCACCGCCATATATCTATCAGCAGCCATGTCTCACACACACACACACACACACACACACACACACACACACACACACACACACACACACACACACACACACACACACACACACACACACACACACACACACACACACACACACACACACACACACACACAACTTTCCGAACAAAAGGTACACCAAGAAAACGAAAGATTAGATGTCTGCGATCAACAACAGCCAACTTGTCTTCCCTAAAACCCATGAATCAGCCAGTCGCTGGTTTGAGGCCATGAAGCCATCCAAACGTTTAACCCTAACCCACACAACAAAATTTAAAAAAAGCAGAAACCGTCTCGGCTTACGAATGCCACCGTGTTTACGGGCCCAGGCAGCCAGAACAGCCAAGAACATGTGGGATGAGGACACAATACATTGACACGGCGGTGTTGTGAGGTCGCCGCGGGGCAAATTCCCTTTGCTTTTGAACTTGTTTGCCTGAAATTCCCCACCAGCGTGTAACGTGGAGCTGTGTGGCCGCTGCTCTGAGTGTCTGGGCAGCGGCAGCGGCGGCGGCGGCAGCAGCAGCAGCAGCGGTAACAGTGGTTCCTCTGTATGCATGGGACACACTGCGCTCCCTCACTGGCGGAGCCCAGCAACACACAGCTGGATGCCATTACTGACAGCCAAAAGGGCCAGAGGGACGTGTGTGTGTGTGTGTGTGTGGGGGGGGGGGGGGGTGGTGGTGGTGGCGGCTCGGGCCGTACCTGAGGCGGCGACCCGGGCGAGGAAAGGGCTCTGGCTTTCGATTTGGCGACACATTTTTTCAGAAGAGGATCATCATCATATATTCTGTTTCTGAGACACGCTGGGTGTGGCGCATATTGCGTGATGGATCAGTATTCATACATTCCCTTTGAAGTGATGGTTGGCAGCGTAGCAGCTGCTGTGGATGTGTGGGGAGGAGGGGGGGGGGGAGCTGAATTACAAATATGACTTGACTTCACACAGTCCTTTCATGAACCCGGAGCATGAACTGCATTAACGTGTAACCCTCTTCCAATAGTGGCACGGTATAATGGCTGCATATCAGGGGAAGAGGAGGACCAGTGGACGCCAGGTTAGCGTTTAAACCCATTCATGTAACGGAGGTTAAAACAGCAGACTGTCCTCACATACCTCCACCTTAATCCTATTGAGTAGGGTGACTCTCAACTTACCTGACCGCTGCTGCTCACAATGGAAACGTCTCCAGCATAAAATGTATATATTTGTGTGTGTGTGTGTGTGTGTGTGTGTGTGTGTGTGTGTGTGTGTGTGTGTGTGTGTGTGTGTGTGTGTGTGTGCATAGGCGTAGATTCCGGGGGGAGACATGTCCCCACCGTACCCCCCCCTCCCCACCACCACTTCTAAAACCAAACTGACGCCCTTGTGTGTGTGTGTGTGTGTGTGTGTGTGTGTGTGTGTGTGTGTGTGTGTCCCCACTGCTCAAGCCAATGCAAATTCAGGTGTCACCCCTCACATCACATCACTTCACCAAACCATCAGGGGGACTGCGACGCGTCTCCACCGCTGCTGTGCGCCCCTCACTGCCTGCTCTGCAATACAACACTTATTGATCAGACGTGCACTGATTGGAAAAATTAAAGCCCCCCCCCAAAAAAAAAAAAAAAAAAAAATAACACCCTTGGCAAATCGACATGATGACTGAACACCCCCCCCCCTCCTCCCCCCTCCCCATCGCATCCCCTAATAACCTCCTTCAAACAAGTTGATCACTTCCTTCCCAACACTTTGTGCAACGCAATGCTCACCCTCTCTCTGTGGGGACGGGTGGTGGTGGGAGCCAATCGATATCCAATAATCAGTTGTGATTCCCCGCCGCTGCGTTACATCCACCGCCGCCGTCGCATGAGCCGCCGCTGCCGCCGCCGCCGCCGCTCCTCAGACCCCCCGCCTCCCTCCCCCCCCCCCCGCGCCGGTGTGGCTCCTGGTTCCTAGACGCTGGACGCGGCGGATCCCGTGTAAAAACGCCGTCTCCCGTTCGCCATGGCGGACGTCTGAACGTGCAGAGAGAGAGGGAGAGAGAGAGGAGTGGGATCCCACACGGAGCCGCGGATCCACTCTGGTGGCTGAGTTTCACTCAGCAGCCAATAGAGGAAGGAGGAGGGAGGAGGAGGAGGAGGCGCAACGTGTTTCTGCACCGGGCTGGGCGGACGGGGAGGACAGCAGCGCCTCCTGGCGGCGGCGGAGGTGTGAGCGGCGGGCGGTCCGGTTAGACAGGTTTGGCTGCTGGGTGATGGATTGGATGATCCGCTTGATTTCTTCACATCATTATACACACACCTTTTTTTTTTTTTAGACATTTATATACGTTGCATTCCTAGTGAGAGAAAGCATGCGTTTAGTCATTTCGCATATGAATTCTTACAATTAAAAAAAAATGACTTTGACTTCATTAATTGGCTACTCATTTCATCCTCCAATCTTCCTGCCTCTTACATATTGGATACCTCGCAGTATGTCACCACCACAATACGTTGTCTATATCTAAAAAAAAAAAAAAAAAGGCCTTGTGACAACAACGATATGTTGGGCTATTTATACCTTCAAGAATAAAGACGCCTAGTCTTACTAAATGTGCTCTCATTCAAAATGGCCAAAATGAATAATATGCGAGACAAGGCAGCGTGTCGTTTCACACCATGTCCACTGGAGGGCGCCGTCCTGTGAGAGGTGTGATGTAAGATTCATGAAGTATTAATATAATATAATAATATAATAAATAATATTACAATATAAGTATACAACAAACTACAACAACAACAACAACAAAACGCCCTTGGCGCGTTATAAAGAATTAAAGTACTTTTTCTTGTTTACTAACATAAGCCCAAACTCAGAATTACACTGTTTGGATGTTGTAAGCCAATAATGTAATACTACTAATAGCACCTTTGATCCAATATAAATGTACCATAAGGGTTTTAACGTGCACAAAGCTAATCTCTCCTTTAATTTCCCAGCGTTGCGGTATTTCCCACATTTCTGAGCTGTGCTGTCTCGGATGATAAGCAGGCGCTGCGCTGGAGCGGCCTGGGGGGGGGCCTTGGCTCCTCCATGACACCCACCCACGTCACGGACCAGAGCGTCGCGGAGCGAGGAGATAACAGAGCTAGCGTTGTGGAGGCCTGCTGGAACCAGGCTTTTGTTTTGAATGTCGTTCGCCCACCTGCTGGCAAGACGGTGTGGGGGGGGGGGGGGGGGGGGGGCGAGAAATAGTCTCCTACGCATGGTGTGACTGAGAGATGTAGGAATCACACACACACACACACACACATGCACGCACACATACATACACACACGCACACATACACACACACACACACACACACACACACACACACACACACACATACACACACGCACATGCACGCACACATACACGCACATACACACACACACTCTCTGCATCTTGGCAGCCCTAAACGCCCTCTGGAGGTATTTCTACCACTGGAACAAATGCAGAGGAGAGCAGCAAAGCTTGTAACACAATTACAAAGAGACGGAAAAATACAAGAGCCATCTTAAAGAGGATGTATATATATATTGAGATATTTTGCGTTATGATCATATACCAAAAAAGATTAGGCCTTTTGGGACCGTCTGTCACAAATGTACGTTTGCAATGGCTGCTTGTATTTATTTAACTTGATATCACAGCACAAACACGTCCCCCGAAGCATTATGTTAATTGCATTTACAGCCTTGTTGGCCACACCACCGGTAACAACAACCAGTGTGTGTGTGTTGATTAGCATGTAATGATACGCTCTCAGGTTTGCGCTGCTATAAAAAGTCACAAAAGAGAAAGCTTCCTAAAATCTCCCAGACAAAAGATACTAAATACAGCAAGAGCTTCTCAGCTTCACCAGCTCATGAATATTCACTTCATGTCACATCAATGACATTACATATCTGTGGTACAAATCACTTTCAATCAGAATCCATAATTGAAATCCAAGAGTTTTCACATCAAAGTCAAATAGTAATTTTTTTAATTAGTGGATTTTTTTATTGTCACATTTGTACTCAACCCCCAGAAGTGATATATTATTGATATATTTCTGAAGCCCTGCTTTGATTGCGGGTTGTTATGCTTATTTAAAATAACCGCGTGTGTGCATGTGCGTGTGCGTGTGTGTGTGTGGCTTGTGCGTGTGCGTGTGCATGTGCGTGCGTGTGTGCATGTGCGTGTGCGTGTGTATGTGTGGCTTGTGCTTGTGTTTGTTGAGCTGTGGAAGAGGCCGGCCAACGGAAGACGGGAGAGCAAACAGGAAATCTCCACAACAGCCAGAGTCGGAAATGGTTTCCCCAGACAGGACACCGCTTCTGCGTCCTGACGGTTCAATATTGTACAGCTGTTGGTTTTTTTTATTACCAAGTATCAAATGCTGCAACTCGTATGCATCATCTCCTCTTCTTCTTCTTCTTCTTCTTTTTTTAATAAGAACGTGTCGTGCTCTAAGGGCATCAACACGGTGGCCATATTTCACATACAAGTTAAAGCACTTAGAAAGGCTCTGAAATGGGACTGTGACTCTGTCTCTATTTTTAACCAAGCAGTACATCGCCACCCCTGTCACCCCCCCCCCCCCCCCCCCCCCCCCCCTCCTCTATCTTATGGCGAACAGGTCATTAGGGCTGCCCCCCCCCCCCCCCCCCCCACCTCCTTCCTCTCCATCTTGGAGGACGGAGTCAATATGGCTGCAAGCTGGTAGCTGCTAGTTTGTTACTGGTAGCTGGTAGCTGCTAGTTTGTTACTGGTAGCTGGTAGCTGCTAGTTTGTTACTGGTAGCTGGTAGCTGCTAGTTTGTTACTGGTAGCTGCTTGCAGTTAGCTGGTGGACCCTGACGATCCACTCGGTCTGTCTGCAGTGAGTCTCGGCCGCGCGTTTTTTTCGAAGATGAACCGACAAATCTCCAGATTTATAATACTTCTGAGAAGTCGGGAAAACACACTCCCAGCATAAAAAAGTCGACGAGTGAAGGGAGGTTTTACAATTCATCAAGCATTGCATTTTTTATTTGAATTCCTGAAAGAACCACAAACACTACCAGCGGAGTCGGAGTCTCAGAAAGACCACAATCTTGGCTGGAGCTCATGGAGCGATCTCTGGTGCAATATATTGTATGTGTTGTGCACCCTCCCATGTGAAGCAACCGTCTCAACCGATAAATACCACACACTGCGTGGTATTCGCTCATGGATTAGCTTCACCAGAGGTGAGATACGGCCGGTACTGCATGGTTTACGTCTTGTCATCATTCCAGCGTGGAGTCCTGGCAACGCAGGCCGAGGGAGCTGCTTCAGGAATGCAGGGGTGGGCGGGGGGGGGGGGGGGGAGAGAGGGGGGAGACAAGGGGGAAGGGGGGGCTGTTCCAGCTGATCAAGCAGAGGGCGGGGAAGTATCTGGTAAATTGGGGCCAGGCGAGACACAGGGATTATAGGAGGGGCCCTCTTCTCTCTCTCTCTCTCTCTCTCTCTCTCACTATGTGTTTACAGATGAACATAATTAAAGTCTCCACAGGGAAGGGAAGAAGACAGCTGGCAGGGATTCCCCCCCAATCAAATACTTTGTTTAAAAAAAAGAAAGGAGGAATTTGTTGACTGGAAACAAGCTTTCTTTCTCGGTCTCTCTGTCTGTCTCTGTGTCTGTCTCTCTCTCTCTCTCTCTGTCTTTGTCTCTCTCTCTCTCTCTCTCTCTCTCTCTCTCTCTCCTTCTCTCTCTCTCTCTCTGTCTGTCTCTCTCTCGTTCTCGCAGCACAAGAAATTGTCCCGTTGATAGAAGTGTTATATTACCTAACCTTGATGTTCACTATCCGAGTGATCAGACTCTATAGGAAGGAATGATGTCACCCACATCCCAAGCCTCCATCATAATCAGAATACTAACTACTGGTTATTTTCTTACATTGTTGGTGGAGAAGTACCAAGATGGAACTACAGATCACATGATTGAAGCCCTCCCATTGGACACAGCTGTGGGTAATGAAGATGATGACGACGACAATGATGATGATGATGATGATGATGATGATGATGATGATGATGATGATGATGCACAGGATACCCAGGTGTCCTATTCATCGTTAATGCTGAACAATAGCTGAACAACCGGCCTATGAGGTGACCGATGACCTCACACGTCAACTTCCTTCCAATCCTGTTTTACCCACAATACACTCTTCCTGTGTGTGTGTGTGTGTGTGTGTGTGTGAGATGGGGACTTTCCCGAGCTGCTCTGTCATTGACACACAGATTTTTTCACATTTCTTTTAATATGCAATTATGGGGATAATTTACACAGACACACAGGCACATGCACACACACACACACACACACACACACATACAAGCAGGCATGCACGCACATGCACACACACACACACACACACACACACACACACACACACACACACACACACACACACACACACACATATAACATTACAGCTGCAAATTAGACTGTGAAATTGACAACTCATGTGTTACCATGTGGTTGCCATGACAACCAATTATGATGTGACAACCCCATCGGCTGATCTGTGTGTTCTGGTCTCAGGGCTCTGGATATCAAAGGTATGAAGGCAGAGTAGGCTGTTGTCGTTTGTGTGTGTGTGTGTGTGTGCGTGTGTGTGTGCGCGCGTGTGTGTGCATGCGTGCGTGTCAGGGATCAGGGAACGATGGAGGGTGGGGGGGGTAGGGAACACCTGAGGCGTTATGAGAGGGGAGGGGGGTGAGAACATGTCGTATACACACACTGTAGACACAGTGACACACAGTGTGGCGCTAGTATATGACTATAGGGCTGTAGCTGGCAGCCGGTTGGCTACGAGAGTGTTTCACACTGAAAAAAGAGTCTATTGTCACAAACACTGACACAAACATCAGCCTGAGAAAAGTGAAATACTTGATGAACTAGTGACTCGTTACTCTAGTTGGATAGCACAGCTCCGCAGGGCTTCCCCTGGTCAGCTAGAATCTGTATGTACTCCCAGGACTGGACTGAAATATTGCGGGGTGACAAATTAGCTCTCTTTGAACGTGGGTGGGGTCCCACTCGGGAATGTGCCCCTGCTGTATGTCAAGATAGGTGGGAGGGTGGGTGGGGTGGGGTGGGGGGGTTAGTGAATTAGGATGGGGGTCGGGCGGCCGGTGGTGACTCAGACCTCCCCATACCCGTATATCTTGACATTGGACAGAGCAAAGCCGGCACAGCTCAACTGGAACAAACACGACACACATACACACACACACACCGGCAGCGGTCTTTGTGTGTGTGTGTGTGTGTGTGTGTGTGTGTGTGTGTGTTGGCTCCAAAAGCCCTCCAGCCGAAGCCCACACTACTGCTGTTGCTGTTGCAGACAGGCGTGAGTCAGCTCCCCGCTCACTTAAACACGGGGTTCTGTTGGAAGCCGGTTCCCCTGGTGCATTCCCTTCACTGGAGGTGGAGAAGGAGGTGTACACACGCACATCCATTTTGTTTTGCAGGTGGACAGGGACATGTGGCACGAAAAAACAACAACACGTTTGAAAGAGCAGGGCCCGACAACAGAGTTTCTCATTTGAGAACTGCGATCGAAACTTTACTGTCGGACATAGTTTTTATCGGTGAAGAAATAAACACCTCGGGAGCGACACCCTTTTCAATCGCCTTGTTTTCCTCCCCGCTCCCCCAGGTGGTACTTCAGGTGTGACTCTCCCTCTGGTGTCGGTGGTGGTTTGTAAAAAATGGCCGCCAACTACAACTAGACACCCGGGTCCCTAAACCAAAACCCACCAGGAGCGTGTAGAATACGGACGTGCAAACCGGGAGCGAAGAGACGTCTGCAGCGCGTGGTTAAATACACTTTATTGTCATTACCAATCAAGTGTCCAGCGAGGAGACAAACTGAGCTCCCCCGCTCAGGATGAGCTACCAGTATTTCAAGCTGTCAGACTGATAGATTGAGCTTCTCACTCAGAATGAGCCACCCTCATTAACACCACGGTAGCTCACGCTGTCAGGTAGGAAATGTCTCTCAGAACGGACTACAACCTCTACACATGTGGTTAAACATGGGCAGGCCATTCTGTCAGCTAGGACATATCTATCAGAATGGACTAAGCCTATTATAGATATGGTTAAAAGTAGAGTAGCTCATAATGAGCACCCAACACATGTACACACAGACACACACACACACACACACATACACACACACACACACACACACACACACACACACACACACACACACACACACACACACACACACACACACACACACACACTTATCTTTATTATCATTAGTTTTTCTATTTTTGGCATTTCAAGCAAATGTAGTTTTCATTTCCACTTGCAAGGACAGATTTCAGACAGTCATGATGTGCCCATCTGAGACAAATGTCGCACTGCACCTGAGAATATAGTCGTCAGACCTTTCTCAAATTAGACTAAGTAATTAATGGTTGAGTATATTAACTGTATCTGAACTGCGCCCCTTTCGCATATCCATAGAGCCATAGATCCATATACTATTAAACTAGATAAGAAAATGTAACTTTAGGAGCTGTATCAGAGTGATGTCTTCATAGCAGAGCAAAGAGTAACAAAACACATTATTTCCAAACAGCTAGTTTGATTGTCTAAGCTATTCGAAACCCCTGAAAAATAAGAATTATTCGATTTTTTTTCTTTCTAGTTTTGGAGATAACATTTTAATGTAATTTAATTTAATCGAATTTACCTGTAGAGGGCCGCTCTCTCCACCATGAAAATGGTAGTCTAAAATTATGGGCGTGTCCTCTGTAAAAAAAAAAAAAAAATTGCCTCTGAAGCACACTGCACATGCGCACATCGTGTTGGTAGGTCATTCTGAGCAGTAGGTCTATTTGTCAGGACACTGGCGCCTAATAACCCTCACAGAGACCCCCCCCCCCCGCATCTTCATAATGAATAAAGAGCCAGACAGCAGCACACACACACACACACGCACACACACACACACACACATGCATACACTCATACACACATGCACTACAAACACACACCCACGCAGGCATGTACAGACAGACAGACAGACAGACAGACACACACACACACAGACACACACACACACACACTCATGCACTACAAACACACACCCACGCAGGCATGTACAGACACACACACATGCAAGCAGGCACACACACACACACACACACACATAAACACACACACCTCTGGATTGTATGTTTTCCTCCAATAGAGCGTTAGGCATCAATGATGTAAATGAATCTCCTGAGCCAGGAGGACCACAGGACCACATAAGGGCGCTTCATCTGGCGATCTGTCATTTGACTTTTCAACCCAACTTTAGACGTATTGCTCTCTGCAACACAGCATTAGTTCCACATGACCAAACGCCCTCCTACTCAGACTGTGTACCCACAAGTGTGCGTCAATGATTACAGTAATACAAACGACTTAGGTAACCGTCAGACTTCTATTAGACTCCGACTATATTTGTCATTTCACAACATTAACAATGAATCATTGTACACTGAGGACCTTGTTGTAGACATTTTGCAATAGTTTCCTTCCAGTCTGAACCTGACCTATTTGATCCCGAGAGAGATGTACACAGAATCACATGCTGCCGCTTGACCTGTACACCTTATGGTCAAATACTAACAGTGGAATTGTCATTTTCTACGCCCCAAAACGAAACAGCATTATGCAAACAGTGCCTTATACAATAACAGTGAGAATAGCGGTGAGAAGAGCAGGACAATTCATATGTCCATGAACTGAATTGTAGACCGTTCAGGTAACCATATGGTCTCACTGGACAGAATTGGACATGTAATTAACGTGCTGCACGTAATTGCACTATAAATCAACATAAAAAAACATAAAAACAATGAAACATGTGAATGTTTAAAATATCTACTCACGTCACAAAACGCTGAAAGACTTCCCTCAGTCGAGTGTTAAACGCACTTTTATTTATTATTTAGGTGTCAAATGAAACAGTGTCACCATCCATCGAGGGAGGGGGATAAAGATTAAATGGTCACATAAAAAAATAGAAAATCAACAATGACAATGGTAACACGCGGGGGGGGGGGGGGGCGGGGGGAGGGCTGGTTCCCGTGGCAACATGATGTACAGTTGAGACAGTGTCCAGAGTCATACGTGTATTGTGTTTTTTTTTTTTTGCACATTTCCACAGCCTATATTAATCTCAAACAAGAAAAAGTCCTTTTTTTTTTGTTTAACTAGCCATGCATACAGTTGACAAATCCACAACTCCTCAGTTCCAGGTCTGTCTTCATACGAACTGGCACTTTTCAATACAAAATATTTACACTTGACCACTTATTGTTTTTTGCCACCTTTCGCCACCGTTGTTACTATGAGCTAATAGAAATTTGAATACTCTCAACACATGAATGAAGAATGGGACGTTAGACACCCTAGCAGCCCATTTGTTTTTGTAAAACCGGAGGGAAAATGAAATTGAAAATATGTCAAAAAGTCGGTGACTCTTAATTGAAATGCCACAGGGTCCTTCAAAATAAGACTAAGGCGGTTCTGAAGATTGTTTTCGTAGAAACACCAGAAGAAGGATTGTGTGTGTGTGTGTGTGTGTGTGTGTGGGTGTGTGTTTTCCCATCAGGAAGATTTCTATGTTGAGAAATCTGCTGTCACAGCTTTCCCCCCCAAAAAACAAAAAAAATAAAAAACATGACGTGAGGTGTGATATGAACGTCTCTCTCGCTGCCCACTGCTGGATCTCCAACACTAGAAAACAGCAAGAGATAACTGCACTGCTGTGCCAAGCATACCCCCCTGACACCTCATCGCTAGCATTTTTCTTTCCTATACTCTTACATAAAAGAAAAAGTTTAAAAAAAAAAAAAAAAATCCTATAAAATGGCACTTTCACGACATCTCTCCCGAGGTGGTGTGTGATCGGTACCGTCCGCCCACCAGAGGACGGAGGCGGCCGGGAAAAGGAGCACAAATCAATGACTCATCAATGTTTTAAACAGGCGGCCGTTAGGCGGCCGGCTCATCGTCTCGCCGACTCCCAAGCACCGCTTCACTGGTCACAGCGGTGCCGTGTGTGTGTGTGTGTGTGTGTGTGAGACAGGATTAAACACACGACTGCCTGTGTGAAATTGGGTCCTATGTTTTCGTAAAAAAAAAAAAAAAAAGCCAAAAACAAAACCGAACAATATAATTACAAATCATTAAAAAATAACTTTCAAGGAAAAATATTTCAGTTAGCTTATTGCCGAGTGACCCCCTCCCCCGCCCCAACAAAAACGTCTAAAATCGGAGCAACATAAGGCGTGTTTACGTTTACGTTTGTTTTTTTTCTGGCGTCGGTCAAAACTCTCACGACAAACTCCTCGCATTCCTCATTCACAATCTATTCATTACTGACATGTCATCGTTACTATTATTATCATCATCATCATCATCATCATCATCATCATCATCACTATTATTCATATTAATAAATCACTTTTTTTTATGCACCAAAGAGTTCAAATCCAAGCAGTTCAACCGTGAGTTTGTATTTTAGTTTTTGGTCATTCATAGTACAGTTGGCTTCTCTGTGTCCTACTCAAGTACATTTGTGTGTGTGTGTGTGTGTGTTTATTTCTCAGTTGAGTGAGTGTGTGTGTGTGTGTGTGTGGGGGGGGGGGGGTTATTGTATATTGCAAGACGAGCAGCAGGGGTCATCCTTGTCCGGCTGGGCGGCATAGTCCATCTGCCGCACGATCTCGGCGAACAGTTCGTCCACCATGGTTTTGCTCTTGGCCGACGTCTCCATGAAGGGGCAGCCCCACTCCTCGGCCAGCGCCTGGCCCTCGCTGGCCGACACCTCCCTCTCGCTCTCCAGGTCCACCTTGTTCCCCACCAGGATCACCGGCACCTTCTCGTACCTGCCGCCGGGAGACACACGCGCACACGCACACACGCACACACACACACGCACACACACACACACACACACACACACACACCACACACACACACATGCACACACGCGCACACACACACGCGCAGAACCAATCGTGAGTTACACAAAACAGTTGGAAGCACACACAGGTAGAATTTGGGGAGCATAGGAGTATTGTAATGTTAGTTATTATGTTGGTGGTCATGTTTTTATGGTCATTGTCCAGTAATTAATCGTGAAATGATTTGTCATCACGGGGAGACATTGTTGTGTTTGAAACCGCCACAGCGTTTCTCATGCGAGACGTGGCAAAACAACGTTTTCATTAGCCGAGGTTACGGTATATTTATGAAGATTTAGGATTTGACAGAACTACAACTCTCTTGAGTCCCCCCAATATGGCGTCGAGTATCGCTAACAAAAAAATCCCATGATGCATTCTGATGTACAAGCCCTATTGAGGGCGGGGTAGTGTGGGGACTAGGGTGGTCGAATCCCAGCCGGAAGATACCGGGTTCGATCCCCAATGTCCGCACACCCTATGTGTCCGCACCATCCCTGAGTCAGAAGCCTTACATGACATGTACCTAAAAAAAATAATCACTGAGTCACTTTGGATGTAAACCATCAGCTGAAAAAGAACGAAGAAGATATTCAATAGAGGAGCATGAGAAGTTTTCACCGAAGCACATTTTTCACAAAAGACAAGACAAATAGTGTTTCTGCAACAACTCGGTGATCAGCCAAAGCAACGCTGGATCACTCTGGCCCATCTGCTCGCCTGGAATGAGTATGACAGGCTAGTCTGGGACGTGACCCAGTAGCAGACAGGAAGTCAGCTATCCAGAGCAGCAGCCCCCCCCCCCCCAAGGACAGGATGCGACCGCAGTCCTTTGAACTTTGTTTTTCCCCATGAATCTCGAGGCAGTTCATTACATTATACGTCTGTGTGTATATATATATATATATATATATATATATATATATATATATATATATATAGTGTTATCTCTCCCTCTCCCTCCCCCCTCCCTCCCTCTCTCTCTCTCTCTGTCTCTGTCTCTGTCTCTCTCTCTCTCTCTCTCTCTCTCTCTCTCTCTCTCTCTCTCTCTCTATATATATATATATATATATATATATCTATATATACACCGGTATATATATATATATATATATATATATATATATATATATATATATATAGACTAGTGTAGTTCACTTGTGCTTCAAGAGTGACACACTGGAGTTTTTTGCCGTCTGGTAGTAAATGTTGTGGACATGAGACGTGTTCTGCTGGGTTTGTCGTGGGTCCTAACGTGTCCAACATGAGGCCGGTCTGTCTGAGCGCTAGTCTCACAGCGCTGGCAGCGCAGAGCGATCGATAGATCGAGGTCGGACACCTATTCGTCTTGGCAGAGCTTTCTTTAGTGCTGTACGCGTCGTGTAAAATATTCATGCTCTTCAATTATTCACATTTGTTTGACAAACAGAAGGAATTCCTGATTGCCATGGTTACCGGTACACATGGTACAAGAGAAAGCTTGGGGGAAGTGTCCAAAAAATTAGCAACTGTCTTAAGTATTACATGAGTCAGTGTATAACTGACTTATGTAATGTAATGTTGAAGTATTACATGAGTGATTACATGTATTAGTTTTCAGTAGTATTGAAGTATTACATGAGTGATTACATGTATTAGTTTTCAGTAGTATTGAAGTATTACATGAGTGATTACATGTATTAGTTTTGAGTATTATTAACAGTTACAAGGCTCAGTACAATATGTATTAAACATTTAATCTCTCAATTCACAATAATTGGAGTTGAGGGCAAATCAAATACAACAACAACACATTGCTAATCTCTACAGAGTCCTGTTGTATCTGGTCAGGCTACATCTTACACAGCACCTCATAAAATTTGCACAGGAATGTTGAACCGAGGTTGATTTACTCATGAATAAATGATCCATGGTGAGCCTAAGGTGATATCTTATGCTTAACGGATCTGTTTCTTGGCCTAGAAGAAGTATACGGAGGAACAGGTGATTTCAGGTGTCCCTGTGCGCTAACGGGATCGCTATCGAGTGCTTGAGGCTTCGGGAATAACTGAAACTACTACGCTTATTTCAATAAACCGTTTCCTACGCTTCAGTGTTTAGACATTCGGTTTCACCTACAGCACATTCACTGCATTCCTTCCCTAAAAAAGGCATGTACATCGAAAGCCACAATTCTGCTGAGAACTATTTCAGACCACATTTCCTTGGCGCGAGGCGATTGTAAACTTTGACTCCGTTCCCGATTTCGCTGGGAAGCCCATAATTACGGTTTTGAATTTGAAAGACTGTCTTTTTTTATTTTAGCTGGGGCCATTTATAAGATGCCGCAGGGGGCCGTGCGTGGTCTGAAGTCATGGTGGTCCTTTTCTGGGCGTATCTTTTCTGAACAGGACGGTTAGTCAAGCCCATTTCCCTTTGAGTAATGATACCAATCACACAGGGAGATAAAAAAAAACTGTTTCTAAAGCCCTGTCCCTGGCACACCCCCCTCAGCTCCATCACAGCCTCTTTCACCATCACCATCCTTACCGGCCATTTAAAGAAAAATAAACCCACTAAAGTTTATTTGCAAGTGGAAATGTATGCAACACGTATCAACGTTGCTCAAGTGCTAAAAAATATATAATAGCGGTGGATTTGAGTCAGCGCACAACGACACATACTGCGTGAATTAACGCATTAAGACTCAAAAAAAGAGTCAAGCGCAAAAAAAACAGGACGTGCAAAAAAAAACAGGAAAGAGGAGAAATTGTCATCCGCCACCACATGAGCCATTCTATAAATAACTTTAATCAGAGGAGGACCTGTGGTCCCAGGAGGTGGGAGAGGGGAGTGACCAACCAGGCCCAGAGGGATGCGTCTCCTCCATTCTAGATGGAGGAATGAGAAAGAAAAACGTCGACAGATGTGTAGCAAAGGGTGGACTCACACGAAACAAAACTTGGGGGGGGGGGGTCGATTAATCGAATAGTCGATAGACAGAAAATGTATCGAATCTGTATAATCAGTTAATCGCTTAGGTCATTTATCAAGTACAAATACCAAACGTTTGCTACTTGATGCTTCAGAAATTCAAATGTTGGATGTGGTCCACGGATCATTATAAAATTAATACATTAGTTTTTCTTGGCTGCCTGTCAGATGAAGCGAGCACATTTAAGACATCACTTTGGACTCCGGTGACTTATAATGGCATTTGCGAATATTTATGACATCTTCTAAACTAAACGATGAACCGATTCATCCAAAACATTATGGCTAGATTAGCTGCAGCCCTGTGTAGCCCAGCTTTAGACCTGCGGCGTTTGCCACCAGACTGCTAACTCAGGCCTTGTGTGGGAGTGGAGACGCGTCAAAGCGCTGTGGGCTAGCTTAGCGCACAATGAGGCGCTAAGCTAGCGGGGTCTGGGGTATGCGGCGGTATGCGCGCACTGGAGCACTCTCACTGCAAACACACATCTTAGCTCACCCAGACACAGATCATCTATAATGCATGCTACATCAACTGATATAGGCCTGGCAGAGGCCCGGGTGGGATAGGAGGTGTGGGGTGGGGTGTGTGGGGTAGGGAGTGAGGGGTAGGGTGTGAGGGGTAGGGTGTGTGGGATAGGGTGTGAGGGGTAGGGTGTGTGGGATAGGGAGTGAGGGGTAGGGGGTGTGGGATAGGGAGTGAGGGGTAGGGTGTGAGGGGTAGGGAGTGAGGGGGTAGGGTATGTAGATAGGGAGTGAGGGGTAGGGGTGTGTGGGATAGGGAGTGAGGGGTAGGGTGTGTGGGGATAGGGAGTGAGGGGTAGGGGTGTGTGGGGATAGGGAGTGAGGGGTAGGGTGTGTGGGATAGGGGGTGTGGGGTAGGGTGTGTGGGCTAGGGAGTGAGGGGTAGGGTGTGTGGGATAGGGAGTGAGGGGTAGGGTGTGTGGGGTAGGGTGTGTGGGATAGGGAGTGAGGGTAGGGGGTGTGGGATAGGGAGTGAGGGGTAGGGGTATGTGGGATAGGGGGTGTGGGGGTAGGGTGTGTGGGGTAGGGTGTGTGGGATAGGGAGTGAGGGGTAGGGTGTGAGGGGGTAGGGTGTGTGGGAGAGGGAGTGAGGGGTAGGGTGTGTGGGAGAGGGAGTGAGGGATAGGGGGGTGTGGGGTAGGGTGCGTGGGATAGGGAGTGAGGGGTAGGGTGTGTGGGAGAGGGAGTGAGGGGGTAGGGTGTGAGGGGTAGGGAGTGAGGGGTAGGGTGTGTGGGATAGGGAGTGAGGGGTAGGGTGTGTGGGAGAGGGAGTGAGGGGGTAGGGTGTGTGGGAGAGGGAGTGAGGGATAGGGGGGTGTGGGGTAGGGTGCGTGGGATAGGGGAGTGAGGGGTAGGGTGCGTGGGATAGGGAGTGAGGGGGTAGGGTGTGTGGGAGAGGGAGTGAGGGGTAGGGTGTGTGGGAGAGGGAGTGAGGGGTAGGGTGTGTGGGATAGGGAGTGAGGGGGTAGGGTGTGTGGGAGAGGGAGTGAGGGGTAGGGTGTGTGGGATAGGGAGTGAGGGGGTAGGGTGTGTGGGATAGGGAGTGAGGGGTAGGGTGTGTGGATAGGGAGTGAGGGGTAGGGTGTGTTGGATAGGAGTGAGGGGTAGGGTGTGTGGGATAGGGAGTGAGGGGTAGGGTGTGTGGGATAGGGAGTGAGGGGTAGGGTGTGTGGGATAGGGAGTGAGGGGTAGGGTGTGAGGGGTAGGGTGTGTGGGAGAGGGAGTGAGGGGTAGGGTGTGTGGGATAGGGAGTGAGGGGTAGGGTGTGTGGGATAGGGAGTATCCCAGTCCATCCCCATCCACAACAAAAGGGCAATATATTGACACACAATATTATTGTATTTATTATTATTAGTGTATTCATATTATAATATAATATTGCTGTAATATGCATCAATAGCACCTATGAATCAAAAATATTGATGGACATTCTTAAAGATGACATTACAGATCTATTTTGTTCAAAATTAACCTCTTAATATCGTCATCGTATAATATTAGAAACGTTCCCACACATACACAAACTTAACAAGAGCAGAGATGTTGAGATATGATCTTATTGTTATTATTTCCATAGCTCTTTCGGTGCGTTTAAGAAAGGAAATTGCCTGGACGATGGTCAACATCTGGAGGGAATCAACAGTCGTTTCTCAACCTGGAATTGTCCCCACACTGCCCTCGAGCCTGCAGGACGAAAGACAAATGAGTCTCTATTTCCGCTGTAAGGTGGGCCTATAAGGAGAGGCTGCTATATGACTCAGGTGGGCAGATTTGGCTAATTCAGGAAAGGACCTCCAAGCTACCTCTGGTAGTATAACAGGGACACGACAGCAACAAGAATCTAGGCTCCTCAAGCAGAACGGTCCAAAGGGTTGAGCAGCAGCGCTATGAGGGGAACTGCAACAAGACTGATCTGCCTGTTTAATTAACACTTCAAGATCATAGTTTGACACAAACCAATGGGTGACAGTACACGTTTGTGTATTGTCAATATGCAATTACCATTTAGGGGATGATCGCTTTTCTATAGCATAGACAAAGAGGAAGAAAATACATTGTAGTTTATGACTTTTCTATATTAAAAACATGGGTGTAGGCGTCTAGGTATAAATGTGTTGAGTGAATGTAAAACCCACTTACTAAACATCTGTTTTCACAAATGACAGCAAGCCTAGTACTCCGGCTAAGCAATATGAAATATTGCACAAAAAGGACAACGGATATAAATAGATACAAATATATTTGAGTCAACAATTGATTTGAGTCTAAACAGAACAATGATCTGCAATTAACACTTATATTAATTGAAAATGAGTCTTTGGTAATTAGCATGAAGATGTATTTCCTGCTTGTGTTCACTCTTTCTCCCCTTGATTCACATTGATGCTTGCTTTCCAGTATGTATGTCCACAGATTAAAAGATACTTGCAGTTGGTAACATTTCCCCACCGGTGATCATGTTCTATTTCACAGGAATGTCCAGTTTCTCATTATCGCCAACAACTTTAGCCTTTCACTTGTGACAAGAAACACAGAGACAAGCTGTGTTGTGTGCTTGTAATGAAATAGACATAGTACGTAGTTTTCAACATCAGTGGGCTTCTTGTGTAATGGCTGTGCTTGAGCAACAAATCACAAGAAGAAATTACAGACATGCACGCACACGCGCACGTGCACACACTGAAGGAATACTGATCTGTATCTTGAAATTGTGAGTGCTCATTAGGCCTGAAATGAAACGGCAGATATTTTAAAGCCAAGTTCATCGACAACGAACATTGGTTTTGCAATTTATGGTTTGCGAAAGAATATATAGATGAAAGCACATCTTTTTGCGGTGATTCAATATTAGGAATAAGGTTGCATTAAAGTTCCCAAATACCCCTAACCCATTTCCTTTTAAGGTCTTCAACAGTACAGTAAGTGAACTTATACTATATCCTAAACAACATGTGGTCTATTAAAGTGAGACTAAATAGTCTCCTATGTGGCTGCGGTGTTAAACCCCTTCATAAACATCGCCATAACTCAGAAACACACAGACATGTTTAAAATATTAAAACCAGAGCATAAAACCGATGCTGTGTGCACACAGTGAGTCAATATACTTTCTTTCCCTCTACAACGCATTTCACACATTCCTTTCCATGCGCCTGACCCGCCGTCATAATGTGAAACCGCTACTTTCTTGCCGTCCTCATTTCATGCGGTTGGTACCCGTCAAAATGCATCACCTGTGTACGGCTAACTGTTCGTGTAGTCGGGAGCGACGAGGCGCCCGGTGTGTAGCGTGCTGGTGGGTAAACCCCCCCCCCCCCACACACACACACACAGCCTTGGCCTGCGAGCTAATGCCGTCTAGGATTCTGACACACAGACACTGATGGGACCTGACAGAGGTCACAATAAGAATGACACCCAGTAGCCTCAGCAGAGCCAGGTGGGTGGAGACGTTGTGGACACAGTAGTAGAATAGGTGTGTGTGTGTGTGTGTGTGTGTGTGTGTGTGTGTGTGTTGTGTGTGTCTCTTTCAGACAAACTGGTTCGGTCACTGACTGTTCCATTAGCTAAGACCAGTGGGGTTTCAAATGGAGACGGAAAATCAGAAATCGGGGTGTGGAAATAAGTATGGGAACAAACCACGATGGGGTGTCCCGTTATTGGAAAATAATGTACGACCGGAGGGTGGTGACGCCGAAGTACATTATTTTCCAATAACTGGACACCACCCAGAGTGGTTTATTCCGCTTATACCACAGTTACCAACCAAGTGATTAGATATTAGTTACTTTCATATATATCATTATTTTTATTTTTTTTGAGCATATTGTTCTGGCGTCGTCAAGGACAGACCCGGTCGAGTTGTATTTGACCGCTTCGATGTTGGATTTGTAGCGCATTGATTCAGAACTATTAAAAGGCAGAGGTGTCCCGTTATTGAAAAATAATGCACACCTTTGTTATTGACCAATCAGGATCAAAGTATTTAACAATGCTGTGGTGTGAATCAAAACAAAATCACAGCAGCCTTGTATTTCTGACCAATCACACACACAATGTTAGCAATGCCATCATTTGCAGAAACTTGGAGGTGCAAGAAGGTGGATTTGTTTGTTCTCTGCAATCACGTCATTTTGTTCCTACGGCCTCCACAACAAGCTTCTTTTCCGCAATTAGTGTGCTGCCCCGCTTAACAGAAAGGAGAGACTCTGCATACACTATGAGAGAGCTTTCTTTCACATGGTCAATAATAGATATGAGAGGTTGAGTTGGCTATGCTTCATTTTGGCGTGGACATTGGGGGAAAATTGGAAACATAATTGTGGCCAGTCGTAGCTGCAGGGTGCTGTGTGGCTTGATGATCACGCGAGAGAGCTCTTGCGCTCACTGTGTGCGACAATACAATCACCCTTTATCTAGGAGGCGATGGACATGCGGTTTGGATTAGTAACAGTGGCTGTTGACATAATTGTGGTGAAGGAAAAAAAGATTGAAATGTGTGCACATTTTCTCCTGTGGTTGTCTCGCTGGGACAACCCATTTTATAACAATTTGTCACACCATGCCCACAATACAGGAATTAATGCAAACCCAACCTTGACCTATGAATCACATTATATAAATGTCGTTTGTTAGAGAAAGGACGACACCCTCCCAGGATATGCAACTACAGGACCCTAACCCTAACCCTATAAACAATATCCCAGCATACATCGACAGGACCTAAACGCCGTTTTTGACAGTGCAAACCGCATAAAATGACGCCCGGTAGCTCCTATCCATACAGAAGCGGACAGCTGTTACGCCTCTCTCCAGCTATGTAGTAAAAAGAGTCGCCAAAAGGGAATAGCCTTAACGGATCCTAATAGATCTCCAATGACATAACAGGTGATAACGTAACCGGCATAAAACGTACCAACAGCTAACAGATCTAATTAGGTTTGCTAAAAACGTTTCCGATAACGTATTTACATGCCTTGTATTAAGTGTTCATATTCAAATGTGGTATTGGTGCCTGTAGGCCATTTTTTATGAAAACCATCGGCTCCTATGCATGTGGGAAATCTACCATGACTTGGGAAATAAACGGCAGGCGAAGAACGCCCGTAATGCAATGCTGACATCTGCAATGATTGCGCGGCAAGAATCATGTTTGTTTCAATGGCTCTCTCTGAAATATTATTCAATCGAGTCGTTCCCCACCGTCCCTGATCAACACTGAAGCTGAGATCGGTCTCCGGGGCTTCATAATCAAGTTTCTGCTGTTTATTTCTGCTGCTTATAATGGTCCTATCTATGTGCGTATTTTTTCCAGATATAGTGTGATTTTGTTTTCATTATTATTATTATTACTATTATTATTATTATGTGCTATAAACTTGGAATACAATTCATATTCTTGTTATTTGTTTTGACGGACACACACACACAAACACACACACACACACACACACACACACACACACACACACACACACACACACACACACACACACACACACACACACACATACACACACTTTAGTCGTAGAAAGGAGTCTGGCTCTCCTACCTATTCCTGTCCTTCTATGCTACTGGAGAGTACAGACACGTTGACCTCATTCTTTCATCTATACCATGGATTTATGGCAATGTTTATGAAGGCCGTTCGGACAGCACAAACAACTGAGGCCAACGTGGAACGACTTCCAGGAATGATAGAAGAGATCAGTTGTGAGAATAGTTCATATTTGTCTTTAATGTAAAGGAATTAGTATGTGTACATACATAGTTACGGAAAAATGTACTGATACAGCGCACACTGAATGTATATGTATGAAAACATTGCTTTTTTTATTGAAGCTATGTTGAGCAATGAAGATTTCGCCTCATTTACAGTCAAACCATTAGCTCCAAGTTAAGACGTTTTTGTTTTAAGTGCAGTGGGAGCTTCCTGAGAGGGCAGTCTCGTCTCCCTGGAGGAGCACATTGTACTGGCAGCTTTCAGCGGCACAGTCACTGACAGCCAGGGTGAATGAATGAAGGAATGAATGGATGTTGCCTCGGTGATGCATAATAAAAACACCGGGGTAGCTCTACATTAAAAGGCATCGACAGAATTTGAGCGGTGATGTATTTTTTCAAAGCAATCCTCATCACGCTCTTCACCTCGTCTTTCGTTGGTGAACGTTATCGTGTCTGGTGTGTGTTTTCGCCTGCAGCGAGGGAATTCCAATAACATGATAGGACAACCGGTGTCCCTATCACCACGGCCCTCAGCTAACCTCAGAGTGTGTGTCACACTGCAGCCCCCACTGGTGACCTCATCGCTAGATCATCCTCGGAGCACATCACTCGGACACCACAAGGCGAACCCTCCGTGATTGGCTGCTGCGGTGGACCCTCAAAGAGACCAAACTAAAGCGGCTCTTATCCCAGCAGGTAGTCTCTGGTCCCTGAAAACGGGACGAGAAGGGAAGGGAATTCGCCCTGCGGCGGTGGATCTTCGAGCTCCGAACAAACAGCTCAGAAGAACATAAATACGTTTTCGGATGCTTACACACGCATCTCCATCAACGCCTTGTGCGCCCGTGGGCGACTGGTTCAGCCTGTGCTTGTTAATTACAAAAACATGGCCTCATTTGGGGTTTTTTTGTGTGTGTGTTTTTTAACTACTTAAAACACTGGGTTCACAGAAGTGTGGTTAATTTACCCAACTGGGGTAGTGCCTCCAAATGCGCTCCAGCAGCGCTTTTCGTAGCTCTGTTGGCCTGGCTGTTGCACTGAATCTTGGCTGTCTATAAACACACTGTCTGGCTTCCAAGAGGTTGCAACATCCGACAACAGTGTGGAGCAAACGGTGGAGCAAACGGCAGCATTAATAAGACAGCACAGAGTACATCCAGTGGCACTGTCATGTCAGCCCCTAACAGAGGGGTGTGTGTGTGTGTGTGTGTGTGGGGGGGGGGGATATTTTAGCTGGTATGTAGCCTACACTTGATCTGTGTTGATCCCGACTGTCTACCAGAGCAAATGGGTTTGTCTGGTAAATGATAGCGTAGGACTACAACGATATTGGAGCCTCTGATGCATTATCAAACTAAGCAGGCAGAAGCCGGCGACTGATTGGATATTAGCTCACGTTTAGATGCTGTCACCGCCGCGCATGTCGTTGTGTTTAATGTAGTGTGCGCCCAGTGTATCCCAAAAGACAAATGGGGAAAAGCCTACCCTTGAGGAAGGGGACCGGCTCCATGTAGACAGACTTAAGGATACGGCCCTTCCCCCTAATTCTGGCCTGAATCTGCACGTATTGCATGCATTTTTGTAACATCCTGCATTGCATGCATGATGTTACAAGCACAATACAACTTTGACATCCTTTTCTAACATTGCGTTTCTACATTGCATACCCATCAGCATGATGTTACAAGAACAATACAACTTTGACATCCTTTTCTAACATCGCATGCCCATTTCTACATTGCAGAAATGGGCATGCAATGTTGGGGGGTGGGGGTGGAGGGGTGCATGCAATGTACGTCCACTGACCGTTTCACTCGGATGATCTGGTCCCTCATGGGCTTGATGTCCTGGAAGCTCTGCTGGTTGACCAGGCTGTAGACCAGGATGAAGCCCTGGCCGTTCTTGATGTAGAGGTCCCGCATGGAGGCGAACTGCTCCGTGCCGGCCGTGTCCAGGATCTCCAGCACCGAGGGCGACGAGTCCACCTCGATCTCCTTGCGGTAGAAGTCCTCGATGGTGGGGTCGTACTTCTCGATGAAGGTCCCGGTGACGAACTGCACGGTGAGGGCGGACTTGCCGACCCCGCCGCTGCCCAGGACCACCACTTTATACTCGCGCATCGCAGCCGCCGCCGCCGCGCCGCCGCCGCCCGGCGCCGCCGCTACTGGGTCGAAATCGGGAGATGGCCGATTGTCGATGTCGATATCAATCTGTGCGCATCGACATCGAGATCGCCGCGCGCGGAAAACCGGCGGTCGCCCGCGCAGGCAGACAGACACACAAAACAAGACACGACATTCACCATCCGTGTGCTGGTTTTTTTTTTTTTTGAATGGTATTGAAAGCGGGTGTCAATAATCTGGGCTTCAGCTACAGCACAGCACAAAGACCCGCCGCTGCCCCGAAACGGGTTTCATTGTACAACATCTCTCCCCCCACACCACACACACACACACGATACACACACATACATACACACACACGCAGACCAGACATGGGAACTATGCGTGCGCCCCTAAGGGACGCAAACGTTCCCAGATTTGCATAGGGAGGAATATCAAAATTCACCCTATATAGTCACTGAAAGGTGTGCATCCTCCAAAAAGACCAAACTTGCTCCATCCATAAAACGCACACACACGCACACACACGCACACACACACAACACACACACACAACCCGGGTTCACCCCAGAATGGGCGGTTGAGCGCGGAAAATGACGCCTGCGTGGAGGTTAACGGAAACCCGCTGGACGCTCAGTCACACCAACTTGCGCCTCTTTTGTCTCTCTTCCTCACCATCTCCTGCGCGTCCCCGCTGCGCCTTTGCTGACCATCACAACCCCCGCCGCCATACTCTCTCTCTCTCTCTCTCCCCCCCCCTCTCTCTCTGTCTCTCTCTGTCTCTCTGTCTCTCTCTCCCGGGCGGAGAACCAACGCTGCTGCCGCTGCGTAAAAAAAAAAACCATCCGGTCCCCCTCTCGGCCACCGTACCCTACCGTACCGTGTGTGGGTGGGTGACCGTTTTTTTTTGGGGGGGGACCCTCCCTCTCGAGGAAGACGTACGCGCGCGCGGCCCAATGGCGGCTCTCGGCTCGCTCGCTCTGGACCCCGCCTCAACCACGGGGGGACGGTGTGTGTGGCTGTCAAGACAACGGGCGACCAGTCACATCACGCGGTCATTTCCGTTCATGTGTTAACGTCGTGCTATCATACCCCCCCCCCCCCCCCCCCCACATCCTACCCCCCCCCCCAACCCCAGTGACATGCAAGGCGCGCTCGTCCAATCACGACGGCGGCTCGGGGATGTGTCTCCATGAGGAGCAAAGAGGATGATGTTACTATGGTAACGCTGCAACCATCATCATTGGAAAAAGGGCTATATGTGCAATTGCTTAGCCTTTTTAAATGGACGGGACAGGGAGGCTGATGGAGGGCGTCCTACCTACTAGATGTGCCGCGTCACCAAGATAGATGAAAAGCCTTATTTGATGGGGGATCTCTTTGTGTTGTCAATAGGTTGTTGCTTAAACGGAGGAGCCATTTCAGACACGGGCACTTAGGCTATATAACACCCCCCCCCCACACCCTCCATGGCAGTGACTCTAGTCGATAAATCTGAGTCTAAAAATAAACAAATAACAGAATTTATGACAACGGGAGAAAAGTGCAGTGCATTGCACACGGTGCAAAAATGTAATTACGGTAGACAAACACACACACACACACATGGTCTAAAGCGTAGTACTTAATTTTTATTATAATTTTTAAGATTAGGTTTTACACAGTTCTTGATTTACTTGAACAAAACTATTCACATACATAAAAACATAATTATACACAAATATTTAAGTGTGTCACATAAACCAATTCAAAATGAACTCAACGTTATACTAAAGGCCCAGTCTACAGAATGACAGATGGAACCACGTGATACTGGCACGACATGTGATCATCATTCAAGTGTTTCAGACTCTCCATCAGCACAATCCAGTACAGCGTCGCCGCCACGTCGTCCGTTGCCAAGATCAGTAAGAGTCTCTTTTGTGTATTTTTTTACCCCCCATTTTGTCCTCAAATGGAATACTCTTGTGATGATTTTACAGACTATAGTGTGCTAAATGTCTTATTTACTTTACCATGCTAGAAGAAAAAGAAAAGGTCTATGAACGCGCATACTCGTGTAGAGGGTCGACGGTAAGGCAAAGTTCACAAAGAACTTGTCTGCTCAGTTTCCCAACTGCTCAGAAAGTGCTTTAAATCATGTTTCTGTCTGTTTTTTAAAGGAGCAAACATTCTGTGTGTCGTGTCCAAACCTCTGGGATGACCATGGGGTGATTTAAACTCTGAGACGACTCGCGTGCACATCTATACGCTGTATGACATTCAAGCAATTTGCCTAAAAGTAAAATGAACATCCAGTTGAAATAAATTAGGTAAAAATTGTCAAACACATAAAAACATTTCAAAGAAATTAGCAATTTGAAAAAAACAAAAACAAAACAAATTGTAGGAACAAAGTGCAATTTTTAACAGCAACTGAAGCGCAAACCAATTTGTGGACACGTTGTGTGTGGATTTCAATTATATTGATGAAATGTGTTTTTTTTTTTGCAAGCCTATAATATGCTGACAAAACAATTCATTAAACAAGAATTACAAATACCAAAACCTATAAGTTGAAAAAAAACTGTACAGGTTAAATTAGCCATTAAATGAGAAAATCAAACTCTGTCAGTACAGTCTAACAAATGTGGATGTAAAGAACGACAAAAAAAAATCTAAATAGGTCATCTACAAAAATACAGTTTTCAACATCGTATTTTTCCGACAAATGTAGCAGTTATAGTTATAGTACACCACGTTATAATGAAATGTTTTTTTTTCTCATTTTTATTTTATAAAATGTGACCTATATAATACAATTTTCATACATATATATATGTATATATATATATATATAATAAAAGCTATATATTTATGGCCTGGCTCATACCGAGGTGTGTTGTCCTGTACAGGCTAGACAAGGCAGGGCCAAGGATGAGTTTCTCTTGCCATTGTTTCAACATTGCATTCCCTGATCAAAGACAGCTTCCCATAGGCTGACATAACAGGACAGGGCCCTTAGAGGCATCTGGAGCTAAGGTCCATGTAATAAATTACATTCACTTTAGAACAGAACTGGTGGAAGGACAAACAAAACACACGTAAAAGTGTGTTGTAAAGACAACTGCCATTAAAACAATGGATGTAATGGATAACCGAACCAATTCATATTAACAATGTGTTGAAGGTTTAAAACTCAGTATGGACACAATCTCTTGGTAGGTGTGTGTGTGGGGGGGGGGGGGGTCGTCTGAGTTCATGTATTTCCATTTTGTTGTTCTTTTAATGGAACTAATTTCGGTCACTAGCAAATACATAGTGGAGGAAATAAATATCAAAGGTTTAAACATCTACACACACAAGAACAAATCAAATAAAAAGATCATATAATGGATACATACTAAAGAGCAATAAAGCGTTGTGTGTGTTTCGTGTTTGTTTTTAATCTCTAATTAACAGACAAATGATTAGTCAGGTGGGTCACTCCTCCAGTACTTTATATACTTGACATCTATGGAGCTTAAATTGCATAATGTGAGAAGCATGGTACATTTGCTATACTTCTATTTGACAAATAAAGGGTGGTATTATGTGTGCATTATATACGTTTGAGACTTGATAATAGCAACTAAGTTATCGCAATACAGGAAAACCACGCAATCTAAGCGGTTTAACAGACCATCCTAATACACAGAGTAAGCCTTTTATTGATTCTTTCAGGTTGTGCCTCAACTGTGAGTGTTGATTAAAGGACTAGCACTGTTAGTTACGTTGTCGTCTTCTCCTACACATTATTTTTAAATTTGTTTATACATACATGTTTCTTTAGGCACTTCTAACATTCAAAGGAAATCTAAATGAACAATCAAACTCATGTGTGTAATGTCGTGTAGCGAGTAAAAGCGCGCTAGCCAGCCAAACATGAACGTAAGACTACTTTTAACTAAATCTCAACACCACTTGTGATTACATAAAGAGTTCACCGGCTGTACTTTTGTACGTCTCTAAAATATTTTTACCTATTAGTCTATGCGGCAACACATCGTAGGGCTTATGCCTTGTGTGTTGCTGAGTATATGTTTTGAATTTTACTCCTACGGTTACCGTCACGTTTTATTGCTGTGAAGCAAATGCAACAGTTCAACAAGTATCCTGTTTCTCTGAACAGACACGTATGCAAGGCAAAGGCACGCCAGCAGGTGGAGCACTAACGCTGTTGTTGTGCGAGCAGCACACTTAGAAGAAGAATGACACTTAAAATAGGCCTACCTCCTGTGACATTTATGGGGATAAAAACGGCGATAATTAAAATGTTAAAGACCATGTGCACTTTACACTCTGGGGATGCAAATCTGAATTATTTTTCATCTTTTCTCTAATTATTTCACTCTTATTCTTTTTGTGTGTGTGTGTGTGTGTGTGTGCACCAAACCCAAAACATCCTAATCGACACAGTCAGTGAGAAAAAAACAAGAATTGTAAGCATGAGACACATTTTTTTTTTGTTTTTTGTTTTTTTTTTGCGATTGACAAAGTAAAAAAATAAAAAGAAGAAGAGAGAAATATCACGATGGTTACTCGGCGAGTACGGGTCATACATCAATCCTGTGTGTGCGCGTGTCTGTGACACACACCCCCGGACAGCGTGGTTTCGCCATGTGGGTTTTAGCTGTTCCTAGTTCTAGTGAGGATGGCGCTCTGGTGGTGGTGGTGGGTGGTCAGCGTGCAGCTTGTTGTTGTGTGTGTGTGGGATGCTCATGGTATTTACAGAGGGGCCGCAGCGCAGCGGAGAGAGCGGCGGCCGCTTGGCACTCGCCTCCTGCCCACCAGGTTACTTGAGGATGATCTGTTGGAGGGCGAACACACATTACACACGTTACTTCATGTGTTTTACCCACACATGAAGAGTTAATCTGGACCTAAACATAACAAAATGATTATCGATATATTATGAATTTCTATTTTGTTTTATACGAAGCCGTACCTATGAATGACTATTTTCTTTTACGGCATCATAATTAATAATCTTCACAAATGTAATGTATGATTAATTATAGTTTTTTTTACTTAGTAAATTAGCTAATTTAGAAGATTTGGTGGAGTGGGCAGTGTGTACTGTATTATGTCTGTAGAAGAGGCTTTCATCTACAATCACAGCATATCTCATTAGCATTAAAACCAATGTGCGCTGTAGTCTTCCTCCGCTAGGCCTTGAACTAGAAGCAGAAAACAATAGTGGCAAAGTTGTCTTTGTTGTTCTTGTTGTTCTTGTTGTTTTGGGTGTTGTCGGGGTCAGGGTGACGGTTGTTTTAAATGAAACAGGTCAGAGCAGCTAGAGGCCAATCTCAACCTACAGAAGGTTTTTTTTGTGTTGTTAGGAATGTGTGTTGTTGTCTACGTTGTCCTGGGTGGACAGGTTCGTTTGACCACTGGCTACAGCTCTGCTGTCTGCTGTCCACCCGTCTTTGACCTGCGGTCACTGCAGGCCAAAGACACTCACAACTACTGTCTGGTTCTGCTGCTCAGCTCGTCTGGGTTTGGCTGTGGTTGATTCTGACTGCGCCTGTTCGTTTTGACGTTTCTTTGTGGGTCAGAGCGTCACACTGCTGCTCGGCTTGGCCTTGGATTTGTTGTTGTCTGTCTGTTGTGTATCTGAAAACTGGAGCGTGCGGAGGGCACCTTTTCAGGGTATCTGCAGGGTTCAACCAGTTCAACTTAAAACTTTTCAATACCTTTTTAATACCACTTAGAACACAATTTAACGACAGCCTACAGGTAAATGACAGTCCTCAACCTTGTGTTTTATAAGTAAACACATTTATTTGTATTGTTATTTGCTTATTTGTTCACATTCTGTCGGTTTATCTCAGCAGTGCTGCTCGTCTGACAACAAAAATATCCTGCTGCAGGCGCATGAAGTTATCGTGCCAGTGCAGTGGTCAACACAGCTCGTGCTGTGGGAGGAAAATAGACATCTATTTCACATAAAATACCTAAACGTTTGACATTTATTGGTTTGATCTTTATTATGTTTCCTCTCCCGACAGAAGCACAAAATAACAAAGCCCTATGCAAATTATTTTTGAGCATTTTTTAATTGAAGACTTTTAAATACTTTTAATACCTCAGCGGCGGGTGCCTACTGCCCTGCGGTGCGCAGCTGCTTCAGGGAGTTCTGCTTGGAGCCACGGTGACGGGTCGCCATGGCTACCCTGATGGATGTTGTGTTGTGTTGTGGTTACACCGCACGCATCGCCCCACATTGTTGTCGTTTGGAGGCACGCCGAGTTCTCCCGCCCACGTGTGAGTGGCGGGGAAGAGGTGTGTTGCGTTGGCGTTTTCCTCGTCTCTGCCGACTGTGGCTTGAGGGGGAAAGCCGCCAAGGCAGGGGATTGTGGGTGTTGTAGGCAGGGAGCTGGCTTGTCGGGTGGTGGTCTGGTGTGTGGGCCGTCATTTTGAGTCCAGTCCATATTTGTCGGTGGATTGTGTTTGTCGTTGGCTGTGTTCTCTGAGATGTAGCCTTTTTTTTTTAATCATTTGACATTATTTTATTGAATTCATGTGCTTAATGTTTATTATTATTGTTTATATTCTATATTGCAGCTTCTTATAGCATATCTTGGGTTAGCTTGGCTTTTGAATCGATTTCATTAAATGTTAAATTATTCATTTACTTTTTCATTCTATTTGGACTATCTCTTTACTGTGGTCATTTAGTTGTTAGAAAGGTGCACTATAACAAACAGTGCTCTCAGAAATCAATATCTTAAAGACCGATATACTTGGATGTGAAACATAATAAACAATGAACATACAGTGGTAAACAAATATATATAATGATATATTAGTGGTATGAAAAAAATCCAAATATAATGTAATATTAAAAATAATGCATTAGAAATGTGCTACATGGACCAACACGTACAACTGCTAACATTACTGACAGACGCTGTGCGTGCGTTCTGCCTGACGACAGTAAAAGTAGAATCGTGACTCCATGTCCAATGAAAAAAAGTAACAAACTTAGCAAAAAAAAAAGCAAAAAACATGCAAAAAAAAAAAAAAAAAAAGGATCGCATCACAACTGCTCTACGCGGGTGAAAGAGCTCTAAATAAGTGCTGCCTGTAAGTGCTAAAAATACAAATTCAAAATGTTAAACAGAGGAGGCTTCGAGGAGGGACGACAAGGTGGGCCAAAGCGTCCCTCCTGACTTAATGAAGAGCACTTATTTAGAGTTCAAGGATTCACGGAAAGGAAGCTTCCAACCGAAAAACAAAAGGAGCAAACCTGATTGGCTGTTGCTGTTGCTGCGTAGGGACTTGTGGCAGGAGCGGTTGCCGCAGAGACAGTAGCAGGCGTAGCACTGTACATCATGGGTACTGTGTCAGGGGGGAGGGGGGGGGGGGGACCATGGAAGCAATGGTGAGGGAGGTGCAGCGTTATGGTAACCATAGAAACGTTGCTCTCAACGTCTCTCGCTTACGACACACAGAATGGCATTAGCGGGCAGGCCGTCGTTCGAGTCGGACCAGCAGATGGCATGCGATCGCACATGTGTATCACACGTACACACGCGCACATACGCGCACATACACGCGCGCGCGCACACACACACACACACACACAAGCGTACACACGCGCGCAGCAAAGCCACAGGGCATAGGGGAGGGGGAGGGTGAGGGGAGAGAGGAAGGGGGAGTAGCCTATAGAGATGACTAAACATCACAGGGAGGATATAGCACAACTAGAAGTTCACAGCAGTATCGGGTCTGAAAAAAAGCTAAAGTCTAGCTACACATGTAGCTTATAGAGTAGCGATTACGTCTGGGATATTTAATTGGTTTTATTTATTATTTATTTTTTAAATGTTTTCATCTAGACTTAATCTTATCAATGATAAGATTAAGTCTAGATGAAAATGAAATGAAATGAAAATGATGAGTTATCATATTATCACATTAAGTGTAAATGCACATTTTTTGTTGTTTTTCAGTTAGAAATAGGTAATATATATTTTGACAGTTTAACATTTTCAAAGGGGTTCAGTTCACATTGTATTTCTACTACAACAGTATATTTATTTTACATTCGTATTTCCCCACAGAAACACAACTTGCTAGGAAGGAAAAGAAAAACAAGACTATATGTTTTTGAATCAACAGCATAGCAGCAATCCACAACTGCATGCAACTCCATTCATTACAGGACAGGTTAGAACAGAGATGAGACAAAATAGCAGGGGACCTACCAAGACTGGTAGCAGGAGCCATGCACAACACAGACCCTGTGAGACGACGTGATGGAAAACATATATTAGGTCGAGACTAAGGCTGTGTCCGAAATCACTCACTACTCACTATCTAGCCCACTATATCGTCACTCACTACTCACTGTATAGTCCACTATCTAGTCACTCACTACTCATTATAGAGTCCACTATATCGTTACTCACTACTCAATGTATAGTTCACTATCTAGTCACTCACTACTCATTATAGAGTCCACTATATTGTCACTCACTACTCAATGTATAGTCCACTATATAGTCATTCACTATTCACTATATAGTCCACTATCTAGTCACTCACTACTCACTATATATCCCACTATATCGTCACTCACTACTTACTATATAGTCCACTATCTAGTCACTCACTACTCATTATAGAGTCCACTATATCGTCAATCACTACTTACTATATAGTCCACTATCTATTCACTCACTACTCACTATATAGTCCACTATCTACACACTCACTACTCACTGTATAGCCCACTATATCGTCACTCACTACTTACTATATAGTCCACTATCTAGTCACTCACTACTCATTATAGAGTCCACTATGTAGTCACTCACTACTCACTGTATAGTCCACTATATCGTCACTCACTACTCACTATATAGTCCAGTATCTAGTCACTCACTATTCACTATATAGTCCACTATCTACTCACTCACTACTCACTATATAGTCCACTATATAGTCACTTGCTATTCACTATAATATAGTCCACTATCTAGTCACTCATGACTTACTATATAGTTCACTATCTAGTCACTCAATATTCACTATATAGTTCACTATCTACTCACACACTTCTCTCTATATAGTCCACTATGTAGTCACTCACGACTTACTATATAGTCCCCTGTATAGTGAGCTCTATATCGTCCTCTACATAGACCTCCCTCGATAGTGAGTAAGGAGTAGTGAATGAGTTAAATGATTTTCGGACACAGCCTACTAGTTTCAAGCATGGTGTACACATGACACAACAGTAGTAAAAGAGAATGAAATCAAATCGCCAACTGAGCAGTAGTTATCGTCATAAAGCACCAGTGTACTTGTGTGAAGTGTGCATTCTGTAAGGATTCGGCATGCTTGATCAAAGTGCTGTGTAATTACTAGCTGGCGACTCTTTGAGTGCAAAGCAGGGGTGAAGGGTGAAAGGCAGGGCAAGTCCATCTGGTGTTGTTGATTACTTGAAGCAGCAGGGGTTCTGTGGTGACTGACAGGGTTTAGGTGTGGATTCCCGGCTCATGTCTATCTACGAGGTAAACATCAGAGCTGGCGTCCTGGTTTTCGTTTTAAAAAACGACATTTTAAAAAACGAAAAACGATCACCGTCCAGGCGAGCGTTTCAGCACCGTTTCAGAAATCACCTCTGTCCGTACGACACGCCTGGAAACACATATCACGTTCACGTACACTGGGTACACGCGTGCCGGTGTAAACAGGAAGCAGATTGTCTACTCTGCGGTTGATTGCTCAGTTGCAGAAAATAAGGAGGAATTAGTAGTGATGTCTGTTTTCTTCCGGAAGGGTCACGCCATGACTGATAAGACCCAATCAGGAAGCGGACGTCTGCCTCATCGTTCTCAAAAGTCTCCGTTTCAGCTCGTCCAGACTAAAACGCAATCCCAGAGTTTTCTAAACTAAAACGGGCTCAGCAGCGTTTTCAAAAGTCTCCATTTTAAGGGAGTAGTGTTTTAGAAACCCTACGATTTAGTAAAGTTATGCATTTTAAAAACAAATCGTTTAGGTGTAGAAGTAGCCTTCACTTTAAAGAGTTGACATTGAGGGTTGAAAACAGATCTCCTCTTTTATATCACATCTATATAGCCACTAACATCCTGATAAGCCAACAGTCACTAGCAGGACATCATGCTACCTATCATGGGATTACACTTAACAAAAAGCTATTCTTATTCAACGGCTACACCTTGTGGCGGAGCCTACACCACTTCCAAGACCCTTCTCATTGTCCTGATTAACATGTAAGTGGGTGAATCCTGCGATGCCCACAGAGAGATGAAGCTCACCTGTGGGGAAGTATGCTTGCTGCTGGAGGTGTGCGTTGGCCAGAGCCTGTTGATAGTGCAAGAAACTGGGGTTGAGGAGATGGCTGGCCCCGTTGCTCTTCTCCAGAGCTTGTCTCTTTGGTAGGGTGTGCAGCATGCTATGGGGAAAGGCCTGGCGAGAGACACAGTGAGACGCTCAATAGGACGAAGCACGCTGGTCTGCACGACTAGCAGAACTGCATGCATACTATTACACATACTACATAGTATATACACTTCCTTGTGTGATAAGAGAAGAGAGTCGGTATGACTATACACTAAGGATAGCAATGGGTGACCGTACTCAAGCGAGACTTTAGGAGTAACAAAACAGCAATAACAACACTTTAACCGAGTACATTTAAACGTAATCAAATCATAAGCAGTAAATAATAGACCTAAGGTGATCATGATATTATGCACAAAATACACAAATAGATGAGTCCTAGAAGGTTGTTCACCCAACGTAACCAAATCATACGATATCACAGTATAATTGATAGCTACATGCAAAGCAAAAGGTGAAAGTACCAGGTCTAAGGTTGCCTCGAGGGGTCGCTTCATTGCTTTGGCAGTCGACTGAGTCTTTTAATAGCAGGCAGCGAGCACATGATGGCAGTGGGCCAATGGGATTCAAGCGTATTAACATACAGGTAACAGCAAGCAGAGGTGCATCATGGGGGACAGCATTGCATTGTGGAGGATAGGTGAGAAGGAAAAAAAACAAAACAAAACAAATCTGATTGTGGTATACCACGTACAAACTAATATGCATGCACAGTAACGTAACCGATTCAAGGAGGTAACTACAGTCTAACTCATCTAACTGCTGGACTAGCACAGTCTGTGCTTTCTATGAATGACTAGTAGAGATTCAGAGCAATACTAGAACTACAGAGTGTAGGCTATGTAAAGTCAGATTCTGGTCAGTCTAGCGTTATCATTGAATGGCAACATTAGTTGATCAGTTGTTGTTAATCATAATAAAAATAACTATTTCTTCTACAGCATCGCTAGACAGAAATAACATCAGTGATATATGCATTGTAAAAAATGTTTTTTTAGGAAGAGGTAATATTGTCACACAGAGGTAATAACGTATGGTAAGCATGTTATTCGACATAAACAGCTTGGCTAACTGATAACAGACTAACCGACCAGGGAAGTATTTGTCCCGTATCACAAAGCAGAGAATGTGGAGCTCTGTCAGCGTGGCCAAGGCTAACCGTTTCCATATCCTAAGACTAACGTGTGTGTGATATAGTTATTATGGGTTGTTATATTATTAGACATAGAAGCGATTCACTTGTTATTATAGGCTGGGGATCATGCAAAACGATAAATACAAGGTGAGTCACAATGTAGATGAGGGATTAAAACAAAGCCAAAGGATACGATGGAATATGCGGGATATATAACGACAATGTAAAATGGCGGCTATTAATGCAGTCCATGGACATGCAAGGCGACCGTGAAGATCTGTTACGTGTTCTGAGTGAAAAACAGGTCGTTGGACAACAAGCTAGCTACGGTCTAGCTTTCAGAGAGCATGGGTGCAATGGGAAAGGGTGAATCTAACATGATTCACTGGCGCTATGTCGTAATTACTTTTGGGACATTTTAAATGAGTACTAAATTATTACCCTTACCCGCCTGGTACCTGTCAAATAGGGAGAAACGGCCAGGTGGTACAATCGATTTTCAATGTGAGGGCATGAAACTGCTTTCCAAGCTATTTTTCAGTTAGCTACGGGTCCGGTCTCATAAATGAAGTGCCTGGTATCGGCCCAGGAACCCGCCTGATAGGACCATAGTATTAATTTATGATCCGTTCATAAATTTGCCTAGTCGCGCGATATCAGTGGGGGAAAAAAAAAAAAGCGTTATTATTATTATAATTCATGATTCACGACCGAGCTAAGGTAATTAGTTGAGTGTTACAGCACAACAGATACGCCATCAAGCCACATTAATAGCGATAGACACTACAGCAGTGCTCCACATTCTATGAGGACGTCGGGGGGGAAACACGACACTGTGGTCTGTTAGAAAGCATCAGGGAGGCAACTACTGCGGAAGTTAAAAACTAAGACCAGTGACTCTAGTCTGTTTCTCAGAGTGTGTGTACGGGCGGGGGGGCCCGGGCGCGTCCTTACCATGGCAGCGGCTGCCGCCTGCGCCACCACGGCCGCCTGGTTCACTTGCTGCTGACCCGACTTGATTTTGGCCTGTAAGTGTGCGGGTGGGTGGAAATACTTGCACTTCTCCCGGGAGCAGCGGCTCTTGATGTAGTCCATGCACACGGTGACGGTGTTGTCGCTGGTGTCGATCATGGGGCTGTCGCCCGGGTGCGCGAAGCGGCAGTCCGTCTCGCCGCGCGCACAGTTCCCCCGCTGGAACTCCCGGCACACCTGAGGGCCGAAAAAATCAAAAGCGGTGAGGGCTCGGATTGGGAGGAGGGGGCGGGTCATGTCGCGTGCTTCGCTCATACGTCACCCAGCCAATATAAAACAAGGGGAGCGTCAAACGCGAATGTATCTGAAATCTTGCCGTGCTGTGCCTACTTTTCTTGCGATTCTACGAGCAATGTAAACTGGTACGCCGCGGTCGCCACGCCCATTCTCGGAGACCGTGAAAACCATGGATGTGGTACAAATCTGGAAACCTGTGTGTGCGTGCGCATATCAAGCGGGGATCTCTGTACTCTAAACGGCCCCTACGTGTAAACAGATGAGTTTTTGAATCTAGATACACACAAAGTTCAGAAACGGTTGTAGAATTGAGATATTTCTCTGGTGTGAACGAGGCCTATGAGGGACTTGGTGGGGGTGTGTGGTGTTGTGGACAGGAATTCAATATTACAAATAACTTCTATTACAAATAACATGTGTAATTTGCAATCTTTTCTTCGTTCTCCAGGGTGGACGATACCTCTAGCTTGTCCGAGCGCTGCTTCTGTGAGGGGGAGGACGAGATGTTGGAGCTCTGGACCGTGATACCCGGGCTTCCCGAGACCAGGAGCTGGCTGCTGGGGAGCATCTCGGAGACCAGGCCCATGCCGTGGCTCATGGGCGTGATATAAGGGTAGCCCATGCCGGCGCTCGCACCCAGGCCCTGGGCGACCGGAAACGTGGGCTATGCAGACGGGGTAGAAGAGTAAGCAGGGTGAGGTATTAGTGGTCGACGTCACATCGCAATGACTTATGAAGCAAAGGAGCATTGGGATATTAGTCATGTTGGTAGTAATGGTTATTTTGGTCATTGTTTACTAATTCATCGTGAAATGATTTGTCATTATGGAGAGACATTGTTGTGTATGAAACTGCCACAGTGTTTTCTCATGCGAGACGTGGCAAAACAACGTTTTCATTATCCTAGGTTACGGTATATTTACGTTGATTTAGGATTTTACAGAACTACAACTCTCTTGAATCCTCTCAACAAAAAAATCCCATGATGCATTCTGATCTACAAGCCCCTATTAGATCCAATGAGGACTCTCTTGTCAAAGAAGTGCACAACCTCAATGAGACTTACCTGAATAAATAAAGGTTAGATAACAACATAAATAAGTGACATGGTTGCACCTTTGACAAAAGGTGCAACGTCCGGGTTCAGAAAGTCCTCCCTAGCATTTTGAGTCAACACGCCCAGAGTTGCATTGATCAACTGCATGGCAGCTTGGCAGGGCTTTCACCTTCCCCACCTTGTTGGTCTTTGATTTGGCAGGTGTGAACCTGCTCGTGGCCACGCAACACTTACCATGGCCTGCATGCTGGTTCCAGGGATCATGAACTGCATCTGCTGGGCCAACATGGCTGCCGCCGTCTTCTGTTGGATCAGGTTGTTGCGGCCGTTGATCTCCAGCTGGGTTTTTAAGTGCGATGGTGGATGGAGATACTTGCAGTTTTCTCTTAAGCAGCGACCCTAGAAGACAACAGAGCGGGGCCGCATGGACATCGTTAGAAAAAAATGCAATGAAATGAACGCAAAATATTATATATGGCCTATTGCTAACTTGTTTTAAGTTGTGAAGCATGCTAATGTACATAGCATTACGTAGATAGCAGATATTGACACAAACTGCCCCAGAAAATGCTGACATTAGAAAGAACAAGTTACTGTAGCGTGTACCTCCCCACTTAAATCTCCTACAAAGAAGAAAGGGTGCAGTTTATTGCTAATTAAGTTCAAGCTCAAACACGTCAACATCATGTTGGATTTACAGTGATCCACTTTCAATATTTGTAACTTCTTCTTACAGATCGGTTACCGGTTGGTTCAACAGATATAAAAACACCTCTGTTGCTCTGGCATAACAGCCATGCTATCCTGGATATTAACAAGCTATTTATCCTCTCATCACACTTGGCAATAAGCTGATTGTTGTCATTCCTGTCCATCAAGCAACCGAACAAGCCTAATCATAGATTATCCTCCTCTGTCCTAAATATGCTAATAAGCAAATCCTTTGCTACAGTCAGGCAAGAACTCATTTCTAACTGATAATTACCCCCCTCCCCCTCCTGGGGATGGATATCAATTTGCTTCCTGGCATAGTTTGTGTGACATTACATGACATACAAAGACAATTACTCATTATACACTGACAGTGCCACTGTGAGATGTGGGTTTGGACATTACAGGCTAAGTCTAGAAATCCTATAGAATAACTCTAATGCCGATACTGCTTCTCTCCTTCAGATGCCACACCAGCTATAGGTATACATAGCAGTAATAAAGACACAGCACGTCTAATAGTCATAATTCTCATCATACATGAATGTGTCCAAAGGCGATATCTCATAAGTAAAGTTACATGTACGCACATGCCCATTTCCATGCATGATCCCATACCCAGGGGTGTCGTAGGCTGATAGCAGTGTAGCAGGCTATCAGGATAGCAGGCTGATAGCAGTGTTTTCATAATGCATTTCCCATGTGTGCATTTAGTTCCCCTAATTTTAGAGTTCCCTTTTGAACAATTATGTCATTCTGTTGTCGGGTAATTTACTTGTCCTCATAAATAGGACACTATTCGCCCTTAATGAAACAAAGCTGCCCAGTCAGCCTAAAGAGATGCTGGAGCAGCTGTTTACTCACACACAGTTTGGCCTTGTTCATAAACAAAGGGATGTCACTAAAGGCACATGTATTTAAATTAGCGTGTTTTTTTTCACAAGAGTCAAATTCATCATGTGCTCCCTTTTCCTATTCATTTCCCAACGAAGACAACGTTGCAATGTAAAGAACGAACCCACGGACACAAGGTCACTGTGAGCCCCATTAACAAAACATGTGATGCTTTTACTACCATTTTCGTATTTCATTGGTTGAGAATCATTTTGGACCATTCGCACTTTGACACAAATCCCTTATTTCATTTCATACAACCCAAGGCTCTATAGCCAAAACACATATTTAAGCCCTGCGAGGAGTTTAGGAAAGAGGTATGATTTTCCATGATACCTTTTCCTTTTCCATTAGCTCAATGTCCCCCTCTGTTCTCATTATGTTCATTGCAGAGAAAGCCAAGACGTCTATCGTTGGCTGGAAATACCGTTAGTCTGTCAATTAGTAATGTATCGGTTATTGTGGTTCGTTATTGTTGCTTTGCCGGTCTGCATGCTGCCAGACGTCATTGTAAACCTCACCTAAAGTTGACCCAGCAGGGATGTGGAAGAGTGTGTGTTTATATGACCTTGTTTGGTTACATCAACAAAATTCAAGGCACACTCTTGTATGTATACAACACGTGTTTTCCCACAGAACTGGACGTCGTTCATAACGACAAATCACTTCATGAACATTACTAGAATAATGGGATACAATATGAGGCTCTATAAGATACTTTAGTCTTAAGGAGGTTCAGGGGCTGAATCTAAATAAAGGACGGCCTATGAATAGCTCTATAATGCATTCTAACGGATGCCTGGAAACATCAGCTGAGGATTTGGCATTTGACAATACAGGAATGCAATGGATGGCGTGGCGTAGCATTGAAACATACAAGGATAACATTGAATTTTGAATGCGTGTGCTCATCCAGACAAATCGACCGCGAGGTCCTTTCTCTGAGTTTTCTAAAAAGGTTAAATGTTCCTGAAGCCCTGGGAGCATCTGGAGCACAAGGTCCAACATTCATACATCCACAAGGTCCAACAGTCATACATCCCTCAGTCCTGAGTGTTGTGCACGCCAGTTAAATGGATTCTTATTGATTTGCAAATAGTCTCTGTGCCAAGGCCTTTCAGGTTTGTTCTGTGCTCAATACTTCCTTTGTTTTCATCCACGATTAAAGTAGTCATACTTGTGCAGGGTAGTTTTGCCTGACCAAAAAAAAAGTAGTGGTTACCCAATAGGGCGGGGTGATGTATTAATACTGGTTTTACAATGATGTTGGCCTCTGCAAACATGCTTGAGTCAATGAGAAATTAATGTGTACTCGCATCTATGTGACACAATGCAGTATCCGGAAAATACGACAACTTCCTTTGATTGGGTGTGTCTGTCCCTCATGAATATTAACGTTAGTGTTTTTTTTTTTATTATTCATGCGACTCCGCCAGCAGTAATGGCAGAAACATTGCTCCTTATTTGTTTGAGCTCATTGCTGTCATATTGTCGCCATTGTGTTAAGATAGTTAAAACATATAGCAAGTTTGACCATAGAAAATGGTGACAATGTGTGTCACACGCCTGGCTTAACGACACAGTCCACTACCACACACAGCTCATTGATACCCATGAGAAGGTTCCCTCTTCAACAGACCTGGGACAAATCTCCGGGGATTGGAGAACTCATTCATGTGTATTCAGATACACAGGTAGCTAGTTTATACTGCAGGTACAGGTTGGGACGCATAGGGATGTTGCAGTAGGTAGAGCTGTAACTTTTCTTTCTGTGTCCACCTTGTGTACATATGTTGACCCGGACATCTCGCAACGTATCCAGATATAGAGTGGTGCAGGGATGACGTATTTTTGTAGGCCAACCCGGAAGTTAGCATCGCCCTGGGTTCCCTCGACAAAAAGCCAATGGGGTTTTTTTCCCATTGGATTTGGGATTATTGCAGAAAATAAGCTCTGTGGCAAACACAAGTTTATGACACTCACACGTTTTGTTAAGCAAGACAATCTTCACCAATGAACACTACTTTTATACACAGGCCTCTCCTAATAGGTTCACTTAACTACTCTAGTTAGCCCTTATTTAATATTTAATATCTAATGCTGGTCTATTAACTCATACTTGCACTGTCTTGCCTTACCTTTGCACCTTAACATACACACTGGTTTACAATCCATCTTTGTGCTGCTACCCATACTTGTTTTTAGTTTTTATTATTTAATGCTGGCCTACTGACTTAAAATTGACCAAACCATGTCTGTCACCCTTATCACACTGCCTCAGCACATTAATGTGGACCTTGTTTGTTTGTTGTCTGTTATTTAGTATATTTCTCTTAGTATCTTTACCATTATTGTCTAGTGTATAGTATCTTTATTCTTATGTGTTGATTGTATTCCTAGAAACTTCCTTTTTGCAATCCTGCTTGTTGTATGTTGTATGTATATGTTATGTGTGACGTATCTATGTCTCTAAGCTACTTGGACCCTGAATTTCCCCTAGGGATAAATAAAGTCTATCTATCTATCTATCTATCTATCTATCTATCTATCTATCTATCTATCTATCTATTTATTTACTGACATGTTTTATGTCGTAGACCAAAACGTGGCCATCTCTTAAGCTTGTGTTAACCACAGACCTTATTTCAGGTATCTAACCAAAAAACCCATTCAAAAAACACATCGACTTCGAGACGAGGGAACCGGAAGTGCCAAAATGCGAACGAATTTCCGGGGTTTTAGGACTCATTCCTGCACCACTCTTTATAAGTACGCGCTTGTACAGTCAATTATATATATATATATATATATATATATATATACAGTACTGCTACATAATTGCACGGTTTGATGAACATCACACCAGATTCTTCCTAAGTCATGACACAGCACACAGGCTGTTTTCATGGTGGCGGGTTAAAAAAAACATAATAAGATAATATCTCGACCCGGCGGTGAGGAGAGAGAGAGAGAGAGAGAGAGAGAGAGAGAGAGAGAGAGAGAGAGAGAGAGAGGAGGGCACACAGTAACAGCCGTCATGAGTGTGCTGGTCACAAGATACCAGTTACTTACAACGCAAAAACCATGTGCACCGAATCAAGCCAAGGGAAGCATGTTAGGCGGTAATTGGTGAATCAGCAGAGCCCCCCCCCCTGCTCAACACACCGTTGTTAGCCGTTTTATAGGCGAGCCAGAGAGACGAGTCAATGAACTCTCGGTATGTAGGCAAACACAAACACTGTGCCGTTTTTTTTGGTGTGTGTGTGTGTGTGTGTGTGTGCTCTAGCGGGCGGGAGAGCTTAGGCATACATACATACATACAGATGTGATGATACGTGGGCCAGATCTAGTGCTGCGCGCGCAAGTTCTTGTCAGTATGTGAGGCTCACGCGCCGATTATCGAGAGCTGGCCGCGAGGCCGAGAGAGAGAGAGACTCATGAAGTGTCGCGTCATCGCAGTGCAATTTCCCTTTTCTTACTTCCTGTGAGGCTGTTTGCGATGCCGGTTGGATGTGACAAAAAGCAAGAAGAACAACAGCAACTGCAAGTAGAATAAATATGGTGGAGTTTTTTTTACATAGAATTTGATACATAAATATCAGAAACAGCCGAAACACGGAACCGGATATCGATCCCTCCAAAGCATGCTTGGGAGTCCCGCTTCCCCCCCCCCCCCCCGCCCCTCTCTCTCTCTATCCCCCACCCCTCTCTCTCTCTCTCTCTCTCTCCCACCCCCCCTCTCTCTCCCTCCCCCCCTGGGGAGCTGGGGACCGAGGTGAAGGTCTAGACCTGGGACCGGGGTGAAGGTCTAGAGCTGGGGACCGAGGTGAAGGTCTAGATCTGGGGACCGAGGTGAAGGTCTAGATCTGGGAACCGAGGTGAAGGTCTAGATCTGGGACCGGGGTGAAGGTCTAGATCTGGGACCGGGGTGAAGGTATAGATGTGGGGTGTTTGCCACGCAGGGGGAAGGCGACGGTCTGACAGCCCTCCGACGGGCCGGAGAAGCAGCAACAGCAACATTCGAAAAGCCCTCTCAGACAACAGGCTATTCATCGGGGTGGGGGTGGGGGGGGGGAGCTGTGACAGCATCACATGACTGCAGCAGATGCAGATTTGCCAGTCTTTTTCATTGCTGCCATGTGAATCCAGGCCCAATATAGTTATTGTTAATCTTTCATTTTTACCTCTAGAAATAAGCCACCGATTGAACGCCGCAATTCACATTGCGGTATTCGACGAGATGAGCGACAGCCCCGCATTACAGGAGCACGGTGACATAACGCTCTTGGCGATAGAGTGTGAATTTTAGCATCCGTGGCGTGGGTTCAGGCTTGCGAGCGTTTTAATCCTGTTCATCACGGGCGCTAGTTAGTGCCCACCGTGCAATATTTTAAAGGCAGACGACAAAGCCAATAAGCAAGTCGGGCGTGCACTTGTACCCAAATGAACAACACAAAATGAGTGAGGAATACGCTTGCCACAGCTGTTTTAAAGCGCCCCCCTCCCCCCCGAGAGGAGAGCACACACTCACAGAGGCATGACTCTGGTCACATTGTACAGGAAAACACATGAGAGGTCTGTGTGGTGGATGCGGACCCATGGGGAGGAGTGAGTCAATAACGGCCCTGTGTTGGGGAAGCTGTGGCCACCGTGTGACACCGGCCCAGACCGACGGTGTGTCTGTTATTCAGGTAGTAGTCTGCGCCGACTCCTCTCACTTCTCCATGAGGAAGGGGGTTAGGGTCACACCTTCCACGGCTGTTATTAATCGGTAGGTTGTATTCAAAATAAATCAAATGCTGTACAGTTTTAAGGTTTGAGCAGGATGTCTGATTCAGGATGATGTTTTTAAACTAAATGCATCTACATTATGGTGAGTCAAGATGCCAATTGTCGAGAGGGTGATGCTATGTTGCTAACGCTATGTTATGAGTCGGTGGATTGAGGAACAGCTGTGGCCATTTTACAAAAAAACTGTTGAACTAATAGAATAAACATGATGTAACTCAACTGAAAGCCGGGGCCTCTACTGAACAAGTGCTGCATTTCAAACCTAATGAAGCTTTTGCTAACAAAAAATGATAATAATAGGCCTAATTTAGAAATGGTATTCTTATACAAGTACTAGTCGATAAATGATTGTTCTGTAAGCAACAGAAAAATATGTACAGGGACAAAATCACTTACCTTTAGAGAGTCGAAGCAGGCGATAACTCTCCCATTTTCCACTTGGCAGCTCTTTGGTGGATGTGCAAATTTGCATTCCTCGTCACTACGTGAACAAGTTCCTCGCTGGAACTGCCGGCACACTTCCAGAGTTAGCCATTTTGTGTCTCTTATCGAGGACATATTCAAAGCCATGGCCAGATATTCGGGTTATTTTCTTAGGAGGGGTTAAAACCTGACGTTGTCACACTCACTGACAAATAAAATGATCTACCTCTGGAACCAACTCTATTCAGAGATGTCCCTCATGGTGAAAAAAAAGAAATGAAAAGAAAATGAGGCGTCCTCCATTAGCCGATAGAGTGCATCAAGGCAAAAAAAACACAATGTGGAAAGGTTAACAGCCAAACAAGGAAAAACCAAGGTTGCTTGTTCTACAATACATTCAAGTATGAACTCCTCTACATCGCCCGAACAAACGACAGGCAAGAATACTTCATGGCAACATCTGATGGCCGTCAGTTACAGAAAAGTTTCTTCCTCCTCGAAAAACCCAATGCTCAAATCTGTGATTCTATTGGCCGTCGAAGACCCGCATGGTGAAACGGATGCGGGAGATTTGCAGGTGAGGTATGCAGGTCGGTGCCGTATGTCTGGCCTTAAAGGGAGTATGGAGGCCCACGCAGTACGGCTTCAAGTAGGGGAGCTCTTGTCAAAGGCACTTTCTGTTGGTGATCTGGAAAGAAAAAGACAAACATATTTTGGTTAATTCTCCATAAACAGATTGCTTTCATGGTGTACAGAGAATACTTGCTAGAAAGACAATACACCAGGCAAAACTAGTGTAGAATATATTTAGTACATTGTTATAGTCACCGTCTGCTTTAATGTGTTTGAGGTGTTTAACACTTCAACATAACTTTGACAAAAACATGGGGTTTTATTGACCTCAGCTCCGGGTGACCTGACCTGATGTCTGCTATATATAATGACTACCCCTCTAATCTCAAACTTCTGTCTATGTATCTGATTGTTATACCAAGATCAAGTAAAAGAGTACATCCTGAACAGAGCCTGCCCCACATTTGCTGTGAAGCTGATCCAGCAGCATCTAGACAGGCCTACATGCTACACTCCTTTGTGGGCCAGATAAGGTATTCGGGACTGGTAGCGGTTACAGCAGTTGGTCTGGGTAAAACAGGAAGTGCCGAACAATGTCATCAAAGAACCAATCAGGCAAGAAATGATCTGTTTATGGTAAAAGGTTTCGAAAGGGAAGCGTGAGCAAGATAAGCCCAACAGCCTCACTGCTAGAACAGGTGAGCAGTAAAGATTCTGAAATGACCCCGTTAGTCCCAAGCAACTCTAAATATGCCTCCAGCTGCTTTCAATGCTTTCATGAAAAAACATGGCCATCTGAATCTCTTCATCGCTGTAAAATGGCCTCTTCAGCCACAGCGTCACCATACATTGTTTGGGTAGTTGATTAGCCTACATTTCTGGAACATGTCTCTGATGCACTGGATTTAATTGGGTCACCTTTACTCTGCCATGGCAGAGAAATACACTTGTGACATGCTTTTCGTTTGGATTGAATCTCAAACATGCCATGAAAATGTGAGAATACATTGTGTAGTACACTGTTATTAAGAATAACAATGTATTAAATATTAAAACAGAAGAATCACCATGTTTGTATTCGAACATGTCTGATAACACAAGGAGCAACCCTATACACATATAGTTCAGTGCTTTGATGTGTGGTATAACATAATAATGTATATTATTAAAAAATTACGTCTATTGCAATTCCATGTTTACTCCAAAAGTTCTCTCCTTGCTCCTAAATAGTTGAATACACTGACTAGTATCTACCAAGTCCATATAGCCGAGGCCTACCAAACAAGGAAATCACTGCTATGAGTCCTATGTACTAGAATGACCTAGGAACCGGATAGACACACTGGCATACTGAGTATTGAAACACACAGGAAGTCGCCGAGCAAGCAAAAGAAAATGAGTTACTTCTCCAAATGAAAGCCTTCATACAAGAGGGGACCTGTTTAACTTAAGACATCAGCAACTCGAGTAGAGCTCAACACTCAACCTCCACTTAAGATAGGTCTAGTGCCATAACCTCTGCTCGGCTTTTAAGGCATGGCATTTAAAAGCATTATAAAGCAAATTCCTTTGGGCACAAGTCAGGAAACGCAGCAAGGAAACTAAACTCATGCACATTCCTCTCTAATCTCAGTCAATGTGTTATGGATAGCGATCCAGTCCGTTTTACCATGTGCCCATGATCCAAACGAGAGTATAATTACCTTATTCCCAGTGCCTATACAACGGCTTATTTCCACGGACCGTAAAGGAAAAGTACTGTCTGCTCAACTGTCTAGCAGAAACCATAGGCAGAAACATTTCCAGCCACCCCCTTCCTGCCTGTCTGCCCGCCTCCCTTTAGGCCCTCCCATTTCTGGAGTTGGCCAATAGGAAATCAGAGGCAGATACTCTGTGAAATCTGGTAGACCAGTCCACACTGGCAGTCTTTCAGCAGCGTGTCCTAACCAAACCTTAACATGTAATGTCTGTGAAATAGGCTTAATTAAGCATGATGCATTAACATTAAAATCATACTTCATGATTGCACCTGGTGGTTGGAGCAAATATGTAATTAGCCTCTATACATCCCAATAGTAATCTGATAGTAAGTAATATGATCTTTAAACATACTTAAGGAGAATATCAGTTACATTCTACATTTTGGGTTCGACCGAGGACGCACAGATATGGTGCTAACTGCCTATTAATATCCATTCCTATTCATTCTGTTTGCTGTCCACTCTTTCACTGAGGTTAGAAAGTCTGTCAGGTGTGGTTAGCTTTATCTGATGACCTATTGTTAAAGTATACACTGTGTATCACCTTAGAACACACACACACACACACACACACACACACACATCATTAATACTGTTATATTCTAGACTCAGACCTTAATAACAGAAGAGGTGACATGAGGTGACAGATGAAATTGTATGATGTGGTGAGTATTAAAGCAGATGTTTTAGATGTTTTTTTAATTGGATCAAAGTATATTAGTCTATGTTCAAATGGAGTCACTTAGAAAGAGCTATTGCACCACTTCTATCTCCCGATAATGTACGCTCTTGTATGCCCTACATATGTTCTTGCACGGATGACACATCTGTGAAATTGATTTTTTCTAGGTCAATTTTCAGAGTCAACATTTATTTATTTATTATCGTGGTATAGCAGTTCAGTTGCAACACATGTTGACTTAGTTCACCGATGTCAACATTTTGGTTTGGCTTTGTAAATAGATAATATATTATTACACCACCAGTTTCTAGAATAAACCGAACTTGTGCATGTAGCATAACTACTGTCTAACTACAGCACAGGCACACGCTGCGTTTAAAAACAGCTAGGGCAACACAAAAAAAGGACAAGCAGACACCTAGAAATGCATCGTACACAGTGTACACACACACACACACACACATACAGACACAAACACACACACACATACATACACAAATACACACATACAAACACACACACAACCCCCCCCACCACACACACACACATACAGACAGACACAAACACACACAGTACACACACACACACACACACAGTACACACAGTACACACACACACACAGTACACACACAGTACACACACACACACACACACACCACGTAGCATAATACAGCCCCAGCAGCAGCAGCAGCAGCAGCACGTCGGCCCGCTCACTTTAGGAGATTGCATAGTTGCGTCTGTGGTTAGCAGCATTAGCTCCATGACACATCGTGGTGGACAGCCCTGCTCAGCCGTGTCCTTATAACGCATTAACGGCGGCGAGACGCAGCCGAAACACACCGCCATTGCCGTTACACTGCACATAATAGATAGTTAAGGTTAGTTTTTCCTTGTCGTTTATTTTTTTATTTTTTGGGGGGGGATGGTGTCATAAATATATGGCCTGTAAAGCCCTGTGAGGCTGTCAATGTGATATATAAGGGCTATACACGTTTAAAAAAAATGGACCTCATGCCATCCGTAGGGGGCGGACGGAGACCCATCGCAACCCCGCTTACCTCGTCATCCCCGCGGGGGAGAAGGAGAGCCGCTCCCCGGGCAACAGCAGTCACGCACCAGCCGGCAGGACGCGCGGCGCGGCGGCACCATGAAGTCTCTGGGAGGGAGGGGAGGGAGGGAGGGATGGGAGAGAGGAAGGGAGGAAGGGGGGAGAAAAAAAACAACAAGATGTCAAGTGGAGGGAGGCGACGCGGGCTCGTATCCTCCGTCGTCAGCGGTCCATTTTTTAAGCCCGAGACCGAGCCGTTTGGGTCGTCCGACACGTCCACACCGTCCGCACCGCGCCGCGTCTGGTGCTGAAGGAGGAACCGGTGTGGAGGGGGGGGGGGGGCGGGTCCGGTCCGGTTCAGCCGGACTCACTCGGTTCTTCGGTACTTTTGTGGCACTGCACAGATTTTAAAGCAACAAGCTTTTGACAGCTTTACTGTAGCGGCCGTCCGCGGAAGCTAAGCCTGGCGGAGGGGGGGGGTGTCTCTGTCGGTGCGTTCACGGGCGTAGCGGGTTTAAAATGGGAGGATTTGGACGGTCCGCACAGGCGGACGTCAAACGGGATACGGGAGTTTAAACGGTCGCTTGTTGTACGTGTGTGGGCACAGCGAGGGGATATCGATAAACAGAGGCCACGTATCACCCCCCCCCCCCCCCCCTAGAATGGGATATGGTATGTTCCGAATGAACGCCTGCCAGGCTCGAGGAAGGAAAGGTTTTGCTTGTTACCAAGGAAACAGCAGTGAAAGGTTCCCCCCCTCGCGTTACTGTATGTAACAGATGTCAATAATATTAATAATAATAATAATAATAATAATAATAATAATAATAATAATATGTTCACAAC